>PVIR01045126.1:0-10860 GCA_004026965.1 Petromus typicus
GCTCGCTCCGTTAGAACAAATTCCCAGTCGCAGTCCAGGGACACTGCACAGCCGTGTGCTCAAAACCTAGCGGCTCAAATAGCCAGATACAGAAACACCGGTCGTGCAGCCTCAAATCTCTGAGACTAAGGAGTCTAAGAGCCTGGGACCCTGTTACAACATCAACAACAAAACTATGCCTGAAAACATACTGCAGCGCGCAATTCATCTGGAAAGAAAATCCTGGTGATCCAAGAGTCCTGTTTATTTAGCAGACTGTTTTATCTATGTACACATTTGTGTGTTTCCCCAGTTCATGAACCACTCAAATCTCAAAAGCCTCGCACTTGACTGGGTCCCACGAGAGACTGTGTGTTTGAAGGAACCAAAGACGAGGGAAGGGGGGCTCCAGGCAGCCGGGCGCCCCGAGGGTGCCCACGGGGCGCGGGAGTCCCGTGTGGTACAGCCGAAAGGAAATTACTTCAGCGAAGAAGAGCCAGGAGCTGCCCCGCGAGGACGAAGCCACGCGTGGGCTCCCGCATGGCCGGGGCCTCGGGTCCAGGCCACAGCCCTCCGGGGACCGCTCGTCCCCACTCGGCCCTGACAGGCGAGTGGCCGCGCGCGCGGCCGCGGGGGGCAAAGATGGGAAGAGGAGGCCGCAGAGAAGCCGGGCCGGCTCCGGGCTCGTGAATCACTTCCTCCTTTTCGGTTGTCTCTCAGCCCGAGATTACAAAGTGGCTGCGAAAGTCCTGCCCCTCGCGGCTTCCTGCGGCCCCACCTGGGCGGGCGCCGAGCTTACCCCAGCGTGCTGATGAAGCCGTTCACCGAGCCCTCGGCGTACAGGGACACGATGTCCCCGATGTAGAGGAAGCTGGACATTTTCTCAGACATGCTGCCACCTCATGTTCCACAGTCGCCCTCGTCCTCCACCCGCGCGCGGCCCAGGCGGGGAGCGCACGCCCGGCCCGACCCGGCCCGGCGAGTCCGCGCGCGCCCGGCGACGTGGGGCGCAGCCGCTTCCGCGCGGAGCCGGCTCGAGCCGCCCGCGACGCCGCCCCGCGGCTCTCCGCTCCTCGCCAAGTTTTCTCAGGGACACCTCCGCCCCGTCCTCCGCGCGCCCTGACCGTCACGCCGCCCCGCGCGAGCTGCTGGCCGCGGGCCCCGCGGTCCCCACAGGGAGTCCGGGGACCAGGTGGCGATGCGCATCGAGGGGAGGAGAGGAGCCGGCGGGGCGGCCAATCGGGCGGCGGCGGCCGGGGGCGGAGCTGGGCCCGGGCCACCGCGGGGCGGGACCGGCGGGGACCCCGGTCGGGAGGGGCGCGCCGCGGGCCCGGCCCGGGGAAGCACCGGAGCGCGGAGGGGCCGGAGCCCGGCCCGGCCGGGGCGCGGAAAGGAGCCGAGGACCGGAGGGCGCCAGCGAGCGGGAAGGGGCCGAGGTGGGACGGACCGGGCTGAGCTGAGGAGCCGGGAGACCGAAGAGGAAGGACGGGCGAACTCCACATAAAGAAGAAGAGTGCGTGACACAGAAGGTGCAGGAGAGGAAAGGAAGGGGAAGAGGAAGCGCTCATGTGGAGCACGTAGTCTTGTTTTGTTTCCTTTCGTTTCGTCTTGACGAAGTGCTTGGCTTTAGTGCAGCTTGGCCTGTCGGCACCCGTCCAGGCGAACACGAGCCTCGCCTAGGTCAGTGTCACCTGGCCGAGCCAGCAGTTTTGCGGCCAACCGCTCCCGGCCGGGGCTGGGCAGAGCTGAGCGTCTCTAAGCCTCCAAGGCCGCACCCCCCTGCGCTTCCTGAACTCTGGGGCTCCGCGCTCTCACCTCGCCCGCAGCCCCGGCCTGCTGGCCTGTAAGACTGCTGGCTCTTCGACCCTGCTGGTGATAGGGACACTGGAGGGGTCGTTTCTGCACGCCTTCTCTACTCCTCGTGCCTGATAAAAAGCTCTATTCTCCTGGAAGAGGCAAACTGGGTTATGACACACTGGCCACTCGATCTCCAAATTGCTACCTACGCAGGCCCTGCAGAGCAGGGTGTGCAGAAAGGCAGAGTTCCCCTGGGTGTGCAGAGGGGCGTGTGCCAGACTGTGCAATCGACAGAACTGCACCTTCCAGTTCACGTGTCCCCGGGGCCTTACAATCCAAAGTTGGTTTTGGTTTCATTTTATGATCACACAGTAGAACACAAAACAAAAATAAGCACATATGCCTGTGTTTGTATTTAGAAGGCCTCCAGGAGAGAGGAGACGAGATAGCGAATGTGGGAAATGCAAGTACAAAGGCCGCGTGCTTTGAGATAAGCTGAGACTGAGTCATTGACTTACCATGCCGTGGAGAGTTCTCTACTTCTGGATTCTCCCCTGGAAAAGGTTACTTAGCAACTCCCTTTTCTATGTGCATGATATTACTGTTGAAAGCCTTGGAGAGATAGGCTATGAGTTATTTTTAAAAAAAAGAGAGAGAGAGAGAGAGAGAGAGAGAGAGAGAGATGGAACAAGCCCTGGAAACGGAGGATTCTGTTTATCCAAGGGAGTCAGGCTTTATACATCCTCTGTTTCCATATAATGTGCAGGCATGAGCCGTAGGGGCACTGGTCAAATTCAAGTATGTCCTTGGCTTCCTCAGAGTATCTGGGGACAGTCATAAAAATAAATTCAAATGAGCAGATGCACAGGCTAAGAATGAACAGATAAAGGTGTCAAGCCATGTGCCCAAGCTCGGGCACACAGAGGGCACGCCTCCTTGCTTAGAGCTGGGTCACGTAAAGCTCAGAGCCGGTAGCTGGCACGAGGGCCCATCTGTTCTAAGCTACCGTTCAGTGCTCTCCACCTTGTCTCCTTATTTCTGTACATCTCAGGTCTTACCAAACTAGAACCATCCTAAGAATGAATCAAGTATCTAATTCATGTTCTACCCTTCATGGGGTCTGGGAGTGGCCATATAATTTCAATACATATTAGGTAGGTACATGAAATAATAACTAATGCAGACTTGTTTGATGTTTCAATGTTTTGATTTCTGCCGATGATGATACCAATAGATGTTGTGAACATCAATTAAACCAAACAGCACTCTTGGTCTCCTGTGCTGATACCGTCAGTAACTTTAGCAAAAGCCCCAGAAATCATGGCACGTGTGTGTGTGTGTATGTATGTATGTATGTAGATAGATAGATAGATATCAGACAAAAATGGAGCTAATAGAGCTAGAACTTCACCCAACACACAGAGTTCAGAACAGTATGTTTATTGAAAAGTTCTCATATGTTTCTTGAGAAGTTCTAGTTCTAGTAGAGCTATACACATAGACAGCAAAAATAGAGCTAGGTGCAATACTTGAAAGGTTTTCTCTCAGAAGAGTAAATATATTAAGAATCAATTTCCAATAAGGAGCTCTTCCACTGGAAATGTTTTGAGGGTCATTTATATTCAGTGTTCACTTGGATAGTCTCATAAGTACTAGAAGTGAAAGAGTTTGAAGCTATTATGTCAACTGAGCATTTCACAAATCACTTTCCTCTCTTTCTTCCCTTGCAGTGAATAGAATTTTTTTAAATGTAACTGGTTTGTGGAGCAGCCTGCTTCATGAAATACAAATAAGATATGTTTGTAATTACTCCTTTTCAATACTGTTCTATTCCATACAAATCTACATGTTCTATTCCATAACACTATTTCAAGGAAAGCCCTTGAAAGTATTTTTAGTTATTAAAAGTTCACACGTAGGTACATGTACTGTACACAAATACACACACACACACACACACACACACACACACACACACACATATGCGCAGTCTATTCTAGTTTAAAACATTGGTCCCCTCCCCTTTCAGGCCCTTCCAAAGTAGAGAATCAGCCCCATGGAGGGATGTGGTCTGCTCTCTTGCTATTGTCCCTGTGTCTTCTCACGTTAGCCCCTTGAGTGTTGGGATGGAGAAGTAGTAGATGAAGTAGGATGAGAAAAATAAACATATTGTTCTGAACTAGGTGTGTTGGGTGAAGGTCTAGTAACTGGCCTCCTGTAGACTAAGGGAGAGTCAGGTGGTCCTCTTCATGGACGTGTCTCTTGTGCACAGGATCCATGCCTCGAAGCTCCTCACACTTGACTTGGTGTTTTGTTGGTGCCATCTTGGATTCAGACAACCTCCCCACACTAATAGAAACTGCTCAACCAAACTCCCTCATTCTGTGAATCTCTCTTGAGTACCAATTCCTTTTTCCCATGTCTGCCATACCAACAGTTCTGGCCAACCAAGTTGCCTCCAATCAGAAAATTCAAAGCCAAGCCAGAGGTTTAACTCAGTGGTTTTGGTGCCTGTCTTGCAAGTGCAATGATCTGGGTTCAATCCCTGGTAACCACATACAATACTGGGTATGGAGACTCATGCCCACCAGCAACCAGTACCACATACCACAGTGCCAGGAGTAGTGGCTCATGCCTGTAATCCCAGCACTGGGAAGGCAGAGGCAGGAGGATTGCTGTGAGTTCGAGGCTGAGCTCAAGGCCAGCCAGAAAAAAAGAAAAGGAACGGAAGGGAAAGGAAAGGCTCTTTCTCTTACAGATGAAGGAGAAAACCAAGTTCGTAAAACCCTCCACTCAAGTTCTAGCTTGCTTCTTAGAAGTCTCCAAGGTAGACCCACCCCCCATTCATAAACTTAGTAAACTTTGTTATGTTCACTGCAGAGCTGTGACATCTGCAGCTTTTGTTACAACTGAGACCAGAAGACTCCACTTGCTGGAGTTTAGAAGTAGTTAGTTGTTTTAAAAGGTTTGCTATACTTGCTTCTGTGATAGGTGGAAATCTGTACACTGTTCTAACCAATGGAGCTTGTAGTCTGTACGACTAGCCAATGAGATTTGGAAGCTTGTAACCAATGAAATGAGGCTAAATGTAACTCCACCCTGACTTCAAGAACATTCTGTAAGTAGAGCATAAAAACCAGCTTCCAATCCATTCCTTTATCAGCCTCGCTTCAGAAGATCTCTGGTCCACCGGTGTTAGAATAAAGCTAAACACTTTACCTCAGAAACTTTGATCTCCGACCTGCTGCACTTGAGCTGCGTACACTATTCTAGCAGGAGTTCGGCCGCTTCATAGACACCATCACTCTACAGGTTCCCTTCCAAAATATCCATCTATGGATACAAGGGAATAGGACTGTTACTCCTCCCAGATTGAAAATGGACAGCCAGGACTGAACAACCAGCTCAGTGGTAGAGCCCTGGTTTCGTATATATGAGACTGGGTTCAAGACCCAGTCCCAAAAGAAGGACTCTGCAAACTCATTATAACCAACTTGTACTCACCATGATGAGTTTTGTGGATTCATTCTGTAAATACACATTAGTCATTTATCCTTCCTGTGAAATTTTGTACTAAAAATGTGTCCTTAAGTATCTGGGACCAAGCTGAAAGGAAGAAATGTACATAGAACTGGGGAAAATAGGATGGTTCTCAACCTATATTATGTGAGTATCCTATGAGGTAGTCCATGTGGCCAACACCCCTATATTGCCCACCTTCCCCCACTGTGTAAGAGTGCCCCCTAACTCCAAGCCTGGGTCCTGACACACCTTAAAGTAGGTCTTCTCAAGATCCAGTATGCACAAAAATACCTCATGAAGGGGCTAGGGATTTAGCTCAGTGGTACCACACCTACCTTGCAAGTACAAGGGCTGGAGTTCGAGCCCTGGTACCACCAAAGTAAATAGATAAATAATGAAAACACAAGTCTTGGGCCCCATCCCCTGAGATTCTGATTCAGCAGGTCTCAGGTGGGGTTCCCTATCATTCTTGAAAGTGTAGGCTTCCAATCAACCTCAATGATCGGGAAAGCCTTGCTGAGAAAATGATTTCCTTTACATTTGTATTCTAAATAATCTCAAGCTGACTAAAAGAATACATGAGAACAGATTCAACAGTTCCTATAATTTGCTGCTTGCATTTTATAGGTGCCTTTATATGCATCCAGTTTACTTTCACAACCATTTGAGTGTAGCTGGCATACACTGTGCCCATTGACCTTTTGATGTGTCTTGTAACCAGTACCTAAGAACAAGAATGTTCTGTTATCTAGCCAAAGTACAGCTACGAAGATTCGGAATTTCAACACTGATTTTAAAAACTTATCTACGCTGCTGCGCGTATTTCAATGCTGTCAGTTTTCTCAGTACTATCTTTTTAAAGCATTTTTTTCCTTCCAGGTTAGCATCCTGTCCAAGATCACACGTTCTTGTCTGTCACATCTCCTTCGTGTCTTTTAATATGTAACCGTTCCTCAGCTGTACTTTGTCTTTAGTGACATTATTAGTAGAGGATATAGGCCATTTATTTATAAGTTATTCCTCAACTAGGTTTGTCTTGCATCTCTTCCAATTCTTCCATTTCTTCCACGTCTGATTTTTCTGCTTAAAATGCTGTCCAGCCAATCTCTTGACCCTTAATTTCTCTGTTTTCAAGGCCAGAGTTTGACCTCAATCTGCTGTCCCTGCACAGGGGCTAGATGGGACTCAGCACAGTACCAGCTCATTCCAAACACTCATATCTCCAACAGTTCAACCATTTTATGTCCTGGGAGAAAGATTTTGTTTTTCTGGCACTAGGAACGGAATCCAGGACCTTCAAATTTAGCTACATCTCTAGGGGATTTTTGATTCTTTCTTTCTTGAGACTATGTCTTACTAATTTGCTAAGTTGCCCAAGCTGAGCTCAAACTTGGCAATCCTCTTGCCTCAGCCTCCTAGAGTGCTGGGATTACAGGCATGCACCACCATGCCCTGGTCAATTTTGGATTTGTTCAGACAAGGCCTCACTTTATTGCCCAGGCTGGTCTTAAATACATGGGTGCAAGTGATCCACCTGCCTCACCTCCTGACTAGGTAGGACCGGAGGGAAACAGCACTGCATCTAACTTGGGAAAAGGATTTTTAAGCATTGTATCCTTGGTGTTACAAATATTTCCTTCTAAAACCTGTGTCTTGGTTGTCCTATACCTGATTTTTTCACTGAAATTCCCACTTTAATGTCCCATTAAAATATTCTTCCAGTCTACTTCTTAGGGTCACAGTCCTAAAAGTATCTACACTACTTGCTGCAGAGTCACTCGCAATTGTACAAGGGCCTGCAAATGAGAAAAAGAAGGAATGTTGTAATCAGAGGGACTGCATTAAGAGCTTTGACAATTAATCAATTTGTGGGAGCTTTTAAATAATACTCATTCAAAGTTCAAATCTATTATCTTTTTGGAGGAGAAAAGAAATGGCCTGTTCTTGATAGCATGAAAAGTGGAAACTTTAAAAAGAAAATCCTACCTACTTTGGTTTGTAGTGATTTTTTTTTTTTTTTTTTTTTTTTTGAGACAGGGTTTCACTTTGTAATTCAGGCTGGCTTTAAGCTCACTATGTAGCCCAGGCGAGCCTGGAACTCACAGTGATCCTCCTGCCTCTGCCTCCTGAGTGCTGAGAGGCCACCGTGCCTAGCACTGTGGTATGTGGTACTGATTGCTGGTGAGCATGAGTCTCCACACCCTGCATTGTGGTGTGCAGTTACCAGGGATTGAACTTGGGCCCTTGCACTTGCAAGGCAGGTGTTGGAACCACCGAGCTAACTCCCTGGCCCTGTAGTGGTTTTTCCCCAAACGTATTTTCACATCCCCAGGCAGATTTCAAGGTGAACATTTATTGGTGACTTAAAAAATCCTGTAACTGTGCACCACATTATTTAAGGAAACAAGCAACTCAGAGACCTCAGTGAAATAAATCATTAGCTCACTAAGTTACCTTTTCCCAGTCTTTATGCAAATACCTCAGTGGTCTGGCTTTCATTATCTATAAAGCCAGGACAATAATGGTACCTATCTCATGTGATCTGAGTGAGGTTTAAATTAGAAAATATATTTAAAGGGTCTACCATGATGGCGCCTAGCACAAACTTAGTTCTCAATAACAGATACTACTGTGATTATCACTGTCCAACTGAAAAGCAACCAAAGGTCTTAGCAGCCCAAACATGAGAGATGCTGAAATCCACACAGGAAAACACTACCAACCAGCCAGGCCCGGATTGTATCCAGGGAATCTTCTTGAGTCAACAGCTATTACACATTAATCTCTTTCGTAAACAATAGCAAACCCTTGGTAATTCATGAAGTTTTTATCTAGAATTTTTTAGAATATATGAAAAAAAATCAAGTTTTAAAAAGAAAATTTCTCACATTTTAAGACCAAAAAGAAAAAAAAAATTACAGCTACACTTCCAGCCTGGTGCTGGGGCTGCAAAAACACCCACAAATGTCACATGAGAGCCTGACTTCCACAAGCTGACAGCTTTTTTATCTCCTCACGGAAGGGAGCAGATAAAACCCGCAGAGAAACTGCCATCTAACACCAGAGGACACTGTCATGCTTGTGGGTGATAAACGGAGAATGTAATGCAGACCTTTGACTGTCCCTTACCCCTGAGCTAGACTTTACCATCCACGAGAAAGGCTGCTTGTGCAGTGAAAGGTCTATCACCCAGACTAAGAGAGATTGCGTGAAGTGTAGTCCCAATGCCAAGACTCTTCAGGATTTCCAGGCTTGTTTTAGGAATTCTAACCCTGTCTTAATAAATGGAAAAAGACGTATGGATTGGTAAATGCCAATGGAGGTAAAGTTTGAGACAAGTTTTGGCAGAGGGGAAAGAATGCACTGTGAGAGGAAACTGATAAACATGTGTAACTTTCATGCTGTTTGGACTCCTCATCCATTGTCTAATAAACATGAGCTAATTGTTATCATAAATCTCATTTAACAGAGAGAGGAACTGACAGTGAAAAAGTTAAGGAAGCTACTGACCAAATTCACCAAACTAGCAAGATGGCGGAGAAAAGCCAAAGGAGCAGGATAACTCAGAAAAGGGCAGAAAGAGGGACCATAAATCCAGGAAGAACTTCTTCCCAGGAGTCTTTTCTCTCATTCCCCACCAGTTACCTTATTTCCCTGTCATTATGGAAGTGTTTTGAATTGCAATGCTGTGCATCTGGTTTTGTGCATAATTTCAGGCATATGTATCTTGATTACCTCATTAAATCATACATGTGTTTAAAGCAAGAAAATCTCACCCATAGTTCTCTTATCTCTTCCCCTTGTACCTGAGGACTGAGAATGTTCGCCAAGAAATGCTCCTGGATCCTAGTCAAAATATTTCCATTCTCTGACTAAGGCAAAGGATCAGGAAAGGGGCCTCTGTTCTGTCTGATGGACTTTTCTGTTTCCAAGTCATTCAAAGGTAGATGGGCCATAACTCAGAAAGCCAAGCAAATATCTAAGGGAGTGAGAGGAGCAAGTTGCATGTGTTTTGTTTTGTTTTGTTTTTTGTTTTTTGTTAAGTCTATGCACATTTAAAAGATGCCAGAAGAGTAAATTTCAGAGTCTGGAAGCCTGGATCTCCTCCCTGATGATCCTGGTAACAAGATCTTCCTTGAACGGGTCCCATAGTCAATGCCCAGAGATGGAAGAAGCCATTTTGTAGCAGTCATTTGTACCCAGCACCACAGGGCTACAACCTACAGGCCTAACTTTTGTAAGAATCTAATATACATTAAAGGAAGCAGTAAAACCAATAGGAAAACATAATACTGTTTGATAAATGAGGCTGAGGTGATTATTTATTTATATGGAGGTATAAGCTTAACATTTTTAATATACTGCATAGCTTAGAAATGAATTCAAGTCACACGAGTCATTCAATATTTAAAAATATACACACTAACGAAAAGGGAACTGGTGGACCGGGGATATAGCTCAGTGGTTCTGACGCCTGTCTTGCAAGCACAAGGACCTGGGTTTGATCCCCAGTAACCACATACCATACTGGCAGTAGAGACTCACACCCAGCAGCAACCAGTACCACATACCACAGTGCCGGGCATGGTGGCTCACGCCTGTAATTCCAGCACTTGGGAGGCAGAGGCAGGAGGATTGTTGTGATGTGAGTTGGAGGCTGAGCTCAGGGCCAGCCTGAACCACAAAGCGAGATCCTGTCTCAAAAAAAAAACAAACCAAAAACTTGGGCAAAATTAAAAATAAGCAACAAAGTAGGAAATGTTTTCAACAAATTGTATAGGAAAAAAAATGATTACAGGCAAAACTAAAAGAAATATAGTAATTATAAATATCATTTCTCATGTAACCAATTAGGAAAAAAGGTTAATTGTCCTAACCAAAGTATCTAGTCAATTTCACATTTTATACCACCATTTTAAATAGGAATATAGAATATGTCCCAGGAAATAATTTTATATAAGAAAAATATTTGTTCACAATGATACTTATCATAGTATTAATAATGATAAAAACATTGGAAATAAAGTAAAAATTGAACAATAGCATATTCATGACATAGACTGTAGTGGCTAACCCAGAATATATTCAAAGATTCTTGCTAAGAATATTCAGTATTGGGGCCGGGGAGTTAGCTCAGTGGTTCCGGCGCCTGTCTTGCAAGCGCAAGGGCCCGGGTTCGATTCCCTGGTTAACCACATAACAATACTGGGTGTGGAGACCTACACCCAGCAGCAACCAGTACCACATACCACAGTGCCGGGCGTGGTGGCTCACGCCTATAATCCCAGCACTCGGGAGGCAGAAACAGGAGGATTGTGATGTGAGTTTGAGGTTGAGCTCAGGGCCAGCCTGAACCACAAAGCGAGACCCTGTCTCAAAAAACCTAAAAAAAAAAAAAAGAAGAATATTCAGTACTGTAAAATAAGGTGAAAGGGGACAATGTTGAGATTGTAACAAAAAAGTAAGGAAACAAATTTTATGTATATGGGGGGGTGGTAGGGTGGGTAGGGCTATGGGAAAAAATGAGAATTAAGTTGTGTCTTATACTGGTACAAATCCCCA
>PVIR01045127.1:0-10768 GCA_004026965.1 Petromus typicus
ACTCTCCTCTCCTCCTCTCTGTTTTTTTGCACTCCAATTCCTTTCATTCTCAATCATGTCATGCAGTGTCTTCGCTCATCCTTCTGGCTCACCCTAATTCGAAGCCCTGACTCTCATACTTATCATCCAAGCCACTAACTAACAGGACCCACAGCCGAGGACCCATGGCAGACTCAGGCAGGAACCAGCCAAAACACAGCGGCTCCAGGTTGCCGCCCTCGCCTCAGTCCCGTCTCCCTCGTTTTAAACCAGTCGTTGTAACAATATAGGATCCACAAAAGGATCTTATCCTATATTTGGTCTGGTTTTTTGGGGTCCACTGGAAATTCTGCCTGTATTTCCCAACCCCTGCAGTGGAGGCAGGGGCGAGTCAGTGATGACTTGTGCAAAATGAGCCCACACTGGTCCACTGACCTCCCTGACTCCCTGCCGTGCTCATCATTTAACATAATCCATTTGCAGTGGCCCCTGGGGAAGGCATTTTGCCTTGGCACTAACTGGCTCTGCCGGCTCTCGGAAGTGACTTCCATCCACCCACCCCCGGCTCCTGCTCCCGGGTCCTCTGCCTGAACTCTCCCGGCCTCGGACTCCCTGACACTCCATCCTTCTTACATACTTGCACAATCCATCTGCTTCTGGTCTTTGAACAATCAGGACATGTCTTCGTTTTGTTTTCTCAGTGTAAATTTCCACTTCGTTTTGTTTTCTCAGTGTAAATTTCCACTATTCTCAACCCCACCCTTGAACCTCAGTCTTTGTGGATGTATAAGCTCTTATGAGAGTGGGAGAAGCAGCTTGATTCAACCTAGAAAGTTTTTCTTCCGCAACAAGGTCTCTCTATAACCTCCTCATGGTCTATAGGATTTTAATGTTCTTTGAAATTTAATTTCACAGTTACCCGTCGGCAGGTCATTCCCTAAAACCGAGGATCGCTAGCAAAATAAAAGCCCAAGGGAATGTCTTTCACTGGCCAAGAATCCATCTCTGATCCTCACCATTATTTTGACAACACAACGACTAGAACATAAACTACTCATTCTACAGCCCGTTGCCATTATGGAAGACTAGAATGGTAGACACCTTCTGCTCCATTTGGCTGGCCAAACTTATGTAAGAAAACTAATGACCAAGTTTGAGCTAGAAAAGAGCAGTGGTCACCCTGCGGCGTGGGTGCTGCCCTGGGCCTTTTCCCATCAGTGAAAGATCTAAATGTGTTTTTTTTTTTTTAATCACTGCTTTTGAGGAACACACAGCCCACTGTGTCCCCACCACATGCTGTCTCATTTAGTCCAGTTTGGAATTTTCTGCTAGTCGACATTACCTGCTCATCTTTCTGTCGGCCTGTCTTTGTCAAATCTCACTTCATCATCATCTCGTGCCGTGTCACGTTTTCTCTTCACTGTTCTTGTAAGTCAGCAGTAGCAGGAAGGGTGGGGGAAGGGAATCACCCCGGAAACTGCAGACCTGACTCCTCTTCCTTCACCGAGCGAGAGAAGAGACCGAGACCCTGAGAGTCGCGCACAGTCTCCCTGCAGGGCCATCATTTTCCGGAGACGGCGCCTGCTGAGGTCCCCGGCACTCTACAGCCTGGGGCTCATTCTGCCTGAGGCCAAGAACCTGCACAGCTCCCTACAAATGCTCATTTGGATAAACATGACCCTTGCTCCAAAAAACCTCGGTTTTGAACGCAGACAGCAGCCGAGGAGAAGGAGAGCAGCGTGATTGTATCTGTGGAAATCACCAGCCTCACCCCTGAGCTCATCCGAACACTGGCAGCTACCCAAAGGTCAGCCCTGTTTCCAAGTAAAAATAAACTGTAATGGACATCATTAGCATAAACAGGACATTTGGATAAACTCGGGGCATGTGGCGACTTTGGGTGTGCGGGGTGAGGAATGCTTTGTTTATCTTTCACATTGACGTCCTTTATGGCTCTTCAGAGACCTTCCTTTTCGGAGGACAGCCACATGTGTCCCGAAAAACATCTCGTAAATGGTGACCTTGTTTAAATGTGTGCCCTTTGAGGGGTGACTGCGGCATGAGGAGTAGGTTTTCCTGCCTGGATTAATGCCACGTATAAAAGGCTACAAATCTGAGTGCATGCTCTGTCTGTCTGTCTGTCTGTTTCTCTCTCTCTCTTTCTCTCTCTCATAGACACACACACACACACACACACACACACACACACACTCACATTCTCACGTCCTTCATTTTTCTATCATGGATATGAGAACCACAAACGTTTCAGCAGGTTTTGCTCTCTGGATTAGTCAGCCCTTCAAAACAATAAACCTCTTTCTTTTATAAATCACCCAGTTCTACTCATTCTATTATAGCAGCACAAAATGGAATAAAATATCCACTCACTTTTTAATGTGTTAGTTAATAACTTTTAATTATTAATAATGTTTCACAAGATTAATATAATTAATACAAGAACTAATAATGTTTCCAAAAAATACCAAACAGGGAAAATCAAGAGCCTCACTCAATTATCTAGGCTGCTAATTTCAGGGATTGTAAACAACGCATTTCATTATTGGACAAGAAAAAAAATTGCCCCCCTTTTTTTGTGTTACTGGGAATTGAGCTGAGCCCTCAGTACTTTAAAAAAAAAAATGGGGGGTGAGGAGGAGAGGCAAGGCACCTTGCTAAATTGTGTAGGCTGGGCTCAAACTGGTGATCCTCCTGCCTCATCCTCCCAAGAGAAATGGCAAGACTCGAGTATCAGTGGCTATGACTGTGACTGTGCCGCGGAATCGTACTTGCAAGAGACGCCGACCTTAGAATTTCCTCAGGATCAAGTGGATTGGTGAGCTGTGGGTGGATGAAGGACAACATTATAAAGGCGAGAAACTCGTGAAAGGTGAGACAATCCCACAAATTCAAGTCTCATGTCCTTGGCAGCCAAACAACGGAGAAAGGTCACCACGTGATACAGCAACAACAGAAACAGCCGTTGTGGTCACCACGCATCCCCGAAAGGTGCAGGAAGTCTGTCAAGAGGAGCTTTCTATCGGAAGATCCCCCAGCTAGGACTGGGCAGCGAATGAAGGACGCGTGTATCCTTCCACTCCTTAGAGTTAGCGTCTAGCAGAGAGGCACAGACCTCCGCCCCTTCTCCTAGCCGACAGTTCCACCTTCCTTTGCCTCCTTTTGCTTTTTGGATTCTGTGTCCTCAGGGCAGCAGCTTTCTGTCCAGTGGCCGAGTCCTTTTCTTCTCCTCCTCAGATACCGCTTCTGCCTACAGAATGCCTGGATATGTCTGTCTAACTCATCTGTCTATAATATCAGGATTCCACAGGGCTGGGGATTTAGCTCGGTGCTTCCAGTTCCTGTCTTGCAAGTGCGAGGAACCGGGTTCGATCCCCAGTAACCACATACAAAAATGTTGGGCGTGGAGACTCAAACCCACCACAGTCAGAACGACATAGCACAGTGTCGGGCGTGGTGGCTCACCCCTGTGATCCCAGGACTTGGGAGGCAGAGGCAGGAGGATTGCTGTGAGTTCAAGGATGAGCTCAGAGCCAACCTGAACTACAAAAGCAAGACACTGTCTAAAATATATATATACACACATATACACACATATATATACATATATATACATATATGTACATACATATATATGTATATATGTATGTGTATATGTGTGTGTATATATATGCATATATATATTTTTTTTTTAGACAGTGCCATCCTTATGCATATATATATACCTATGCATATAAGTATATATATATGCATATATCCTTATGCATATATATACATATATACGTGTATATATATGTATATATATATATATATATATATATATACATATATATATGTATATATATATATATATATATATATATATATACATATATATATATGGATGCCACAAGACGTTTGTGATAATTATGTTGCAGAACTCCCCAGGAGATTGGTAGTGGAAACTCCTGAGTCACACAGATGTGACTTTGGGGGCTATATATCCTGGCCTCTTCCTCTCTGACACTATCCACTTCATCTGTTGCCCAGCGACCATGAAGTAAGCAGACCTCCTCCTGCACACCTTTTCACTGTGGTATTTCTGCTGTGAAGCCAGCATACCATGGACTGCCCTCCCCTGAGCTGTGAACCGAATTAAACCTCTCTTTTAAATTGCGCATATTGAGAATTGTGTTCCAGCAACAGGACAGCCAAATAATGCAGCCTCCAAGGTGACACAGACCACGTAACCTTCTATTTTCAGTTAGTAGTTCAGATGGTAGTATGACACTGTAGAGATAGAACTATGACAAAATACTGCCCCCCCACACAAAAGTGTCTCAGTGACTCAATTTTGCAGTCGCAGCAAGAAAACTGGCCTGGACACTGAACAATGAATCAGCCTAACTTTCTTCCAGTGAAACTTGATTTACAGAGAGAGATTCCAGACCACACTGGCTATGGGCAGAGTCAAGCAGCTTCCATTCCAGAATGTAATTTGCAGGTCATGTCATGGCATTCATATTATTGTACATATATATATATATATATATATATATATATATACAGATATAAATATAGATATATATATATACAGATATAAATATAGATATATAAAATTAAGTATCACCTGTGTCACTGGACAAACCAAAGTTTTGGTGGAGTAAACATTGTTCCCACTCCCTTTATTTCTAAAGTCTACTGATGTTCCACTTCACAGGCAACACGAGCTGGACACGTCTGTCATCCTCAGGGCCCTGACGCGTTTTGCTCTTGGTGTCTCCTTCCCAATATGTGGCTAACCTTCTAGCTGTTTGATGATGAATGAGTAAAACAAGTTCCATTTTTTTGGGGGGGGCGTAGATATTTCAGATCTAAGCTCTTCCTTCTGGCCATTTGTAACCATGCAACTTTGCAGGCTTTTGAGAAGCACACATCTTGTCTCTCCTTTGTTATTCCCGTTCCTCTCCCACCCAATCCCTCTTGTGGGAGTCCAGAGAAGAGGATGCAGCCAGAACCCTCGTGGAAAACTCCAGTCCCCCGACAGTCCCACAGTTATAGGATTAACAACCAACAAACAACAAAGTCAGAACCTTGAGCAAGAAGGCGGAGCCTGGGTTCGACTTTTGCAGCCAAAGGCCAGATACTATGGCAGCAGAAGTGGAAACAGAAGAACCCATAAACAAAGTTCAACACTTGATACCAAACCTTCCGCTCATAATCCTAACATGCATAAAACAGGGCGGTCCCACAATAATCCCACAGTTGAAGATTACATTGGGCAGGGCAGACATTCTTAAATCCCAGTAAGTCCAAGTCAATCCCAAGGCCAATAATCCTAGTGCCAATAATCTTTGTAGTTTAAGATCCCACAGGGTAGGGCAGATATCTGAAACAGTCCCAGTAGTTGATCCCACAGGGCAGGGCAGACATGCACAAATCCAAGTAAGCAAATCCCAGGAAGTAAGTCTCAAGTCCAGGTAAGTTGTCCGAGGTTCCCGAGGCCCTCCCTGTTGACCATCTCTCCTTTATATTTTTGTGGTTTGCCATTTAACCCAACATGGTCTCCAGGAAAGTGACTCATCCCTTCTTTTCCCAGGGGCCAGAGGACAGACGGGACCCCGGAACCTCGCTGGAGGGAGGTCTGTGTACATAGCATTTTAAATGTGAAACAGCGGGAGAGCTGGTCACTGCTGCAGTGAAATTCTACTCTCAGGTCATGTAGATGCAAAGTGAAATCGGACGTGGATCCATTGTATTGCCTCCCGAAGCCTCCAGATCTATATTCATACTCGCTAGCCTTTATTGTCTCCCGTTTGCACAGGGAACCGTTGGAGCCAGAGCTCGCCACTAACCTAGATGCTTCCTTGGAAGTCTGGGAGAGAAAAGATTTTTAAATGCACAGGCAAACAGAACCACAGAAATAGAAAAAAAAAATGTCATAGTTGATATCAGGCTAGAGCCCTCCAGCAATACCTGGCCTCTCCTACTTCATGGTCAAGTCATGCTGTTCAAATGCTTCCAAGGGCATCTGTTCTTGGGGTGGAATTATTTACATCTGTTTTGAAATACACAACCAGCTCTTTGGCTTTTCCTACTCCCAGGAGGCGATGGTGATGCGCCGTAGTTTTTCACTGTAATGAATTCCCTGTGTAATTCACATCAGGGAAGCGCAGCGCTGGCTGGTCGCAGGACAGTAGGGTCCTGTCTCCTAGGGACAGCGGACCCTGCTGGCTCTGGGCCATTAGTTCAGCGACACAGAGCACTCTGCCAGAGCCAGGGGCTGCCTCCAGAGTTGCCCTTCTGCAAAAGCACTTCCACAGAAGGTTTGAGGCAACCTAAAACTGCTCTTCAAAAGCACAACTTGGAAAAATATCAAGTGCTATCTTTAAAAAAAAAAAACATACACACATACTTTAGCCCTAGTATGCACAGAAGGTGAATGAGACACTCTCCAATGGAATATTCGGTCACATATTTTTTTTTTCCTCCAATGAGAAGGAAAAGCAAAGCAAGGTCCCTGAGTGTACAAATACTGTGAGATGTAACTGTGCTTGACATACAATCATGATGCTCTCGACAGGATCGTATGTTTTCACAGGATTAGGAGCATTATTTTCCTTGTCACACTTTAAAATTCTTGGGGGTGAAAAGCATTTGGATCTTCCTTTTCTAAACCTGCAGGAGTATGATTCAGTTGCTGGAGCTTTGCTGTGAGAGTATGATTAACTGGCTTCGGGTTCCAGGGAAAGTTTATTCTTTTCAAATCAACATAATAATTGTGCAAACTTGTAGAGGACATATGATGTTCTGATCCATATGTACACTGTGGAAAGATCACATCTGGGTGATCACCACTACCTTCCCCTCAAACATGTAGCATTTTTTGTGTAGAGAATATCTAGAATCCTCTCTGCTGGCTTTTTGGAAGCATCTAGTCCTTGATCGTTGACTGGACTCAGCATGCTGTGAAAATAGGATTTGCTTATTTCTAGGAATTCAGAGAAAGTAGCCAAGTCACTGAGCTAAAACCTATCCCAATGGCACAACCTCATTCCTTTCTTTTTCATTTTTTCTGCACAGTAATTGTGAAACTGTCCATTTAAGTTTCTTTGAAAATATTTGCTACCTAAACTGACATAACCTCTACATAACACATAATTTATCCACTTGGCATGGAGCATACTTGGCATGGTGCTCCATGCACCGAGTTGCTTACGGTCCAACAGTGGACCTGACAATACTTCCATTTCCCTAGAAAGAAACTCTGTATTCTGTAGACAATGTACGTGACCTTTTGCATCTTGTATTTAGCATAACGGTGTCCAAGTTTCAGCCACTGTATGGGACATCACAGCTTTGCTCTTTCCCTGGCTGGATAATATTCCATCCTGTGGCTGGACTACTGGTATTTATTCACTCAACAATGCATAGGGGCAATGGGTTCTTTCTACGTCTTGGCTTGTTAGGAATACCGCTGCTAAGACCCCTGTATTTCTCTCTCTCTCTCTCTCTCTCTCTCTCTCTCTTTTGTCTGTGAACAAGACTTTTCATTATATATCTATATATCATTTTCATTATATATCTGTGTCCTTTGATATTGGTTCTGCTCCCCTATCCCATACTTTGCCACTCTTAAACACTAGGCTGAAACTTTAGGGCCCAGAAATTTGTAGGATTCTACGTGCTCCACCTACAAGACACTTGACATCTTGTGCGGGATGACTAAATAAGTTTGGAAACCTGCCGAGAGGGTCTGTGTTCACACCTTGGGTTTGATTTCTACACTTTGATTTATGATTTAGGGTACGAGAAAAAAACAAAAAAACCCCAAAACTTTGTGAACCTCAGTTTTCATATCCATCAAAGTTCCCACTGAAATAGAAAGTTTCTAAGATGCCTCACGAAATTCAGTTTAGGAAAAAATCTTATGTGAGGGAGTAGTTTTCCCTTATAAATACAAAGAAAATGACTAACTTAAAAATATAAAATAAACCTCAGGAATCACAGTTCAAAGAAAAGCTTTGTAATTAAAAGAAGTATTTTTCAGCAAGTCCCTCTGATGAAACTTCTTGTATTTCTTTGCACAAAGAAGATCACTAAGAATCCATTCTCTGCTAGTAATTAAAAAATATAAGGTGTGTAGCTCAGTGGTACAGTGATTTCCTAGTAGATATAGGACCCTAAGTTCAATCCCAGTACTGCAGAAAATAACACAAGAAGTATTAAGTCAAAGCATGTAGTGGTACAAATTCTCAATGTCGATTGTGATCCCAATGTGTATATAAAATCTACCAATCCAATCAATTAAAAAAGAAGCATGTGGATAATCAATAGAACAACGGATAATCAATAGCACTAAGCACATAGAGGAAATCCTTCAGTTCCTATCAAAACTCAGAACATTAGGGATACACCCTCTCCTGACCTTTTAAGATGAAAATGTTGGAATATACACAGTATAGACAACGGTAAAGGAGAGCAAGTGTCCACGGTTGGCACCTGCAGGGTGACCAGCGTCCAACTCCTCCTCTCTGCATCCTGCTCCGTAAACTGGGCTCAGCGTGCGAAGCATCTCTCAGACATCACACCGGCCTTGTCCCCCACCATTTCTGCACATCCCAGATCGGGAGAAGGATCCGCATTCCGTTTCTGTTGTCCGCACTCCCGCCCACTGTTAAGTTATGGGGCCCTGAGCTTCTGTCTGCCTCATGCTGCACCGCAGCGGGGATGGGAAGATGAATGGGAAATGGATATTGTCCTTACCATTCTTTAGTAGGCAGCAGAGACTCAGGCAAAGCGAGAATAACGCACAAGGCGCGTAATAGAAGTGCCGTCCTCGCCTCTTGTCTGAGCGGATCTGTTCAAGACCTCCCAGCGAACGACTAAAGCACACCGTAGTGCCCAGTGCCATATATGTTTTGTTCTTCCCAGAGATTTCTGTGAAATCCACGTGAGATGTACTCTTCTCATTTCGGAAAAGCTGCTGTCCTTTTGACTTGACCGGAGCATGCCTTGGCTTCTTTCTGGCAATTCCAGACTGTCAGCATGCCTCCTCTCACATGTATAGTCCTCATCCACAAAAGGGAAGATGACCCGTGGATATTGTCCTTACCCGAGACTGATTGCTCCCGATGCGAAATGACAAACAAGCACGAACACGTACAGTGTTGACACGCCGTCCTGACATTACCCTCAAGCAGGACATCACGAGATTCCACCGCGCTATCCTGAGTCCTGTGAATTGAACACTGTTAGGTTGTCAATTGCTGGACTTTTTCCATGTCATATGTTCAGACGTCAGTTGAGAGAAAGTGGCACTGCTGTATCAGTTCAGCAAAGAGCAAAGCGAACACAAGTTTTCTTTCCCCGGACCCTTGATTCTTTTGGCTATTATTATTATTATCATTTTTTAAACTTGTCTCTCTTTCTCCCCTGTTGAGCTGCAATCCTGAGGAAGCAACCCTCAGGACACATTCTGATATCTGCAGTTCGGGTATTGTATCAGCAGTCTTCTGTAAGAATTCACAACTCAGAGACCAATTCAAAAAGAAATAAAGCCTTCAAGTGTGTGTTTGCATAGCTTCTCACAAGGAAATTGACATCAGGGCACACTCCAGACATAATCTGTCTGTTATTCAGCTATCTCGTTGCTGACACCCAACACCCCAAAACCCACAACTTAGAAGACAAGAAGGTTAGTTTGGTGCAGGTTTCCATTCCCTGACAGACTGCTTCCAAAGTGGAAATGCCAGAGCGGAAGGGTTTGTTGGAGCACGGCGCCATTGTCCATGGTGGTTGGGATACAAAGAGGATGAAGAGTACAGGGAGGGAAGCAAAAGATCCTACGTAGTGCCCAAGGCTACACCTCCAAGCCCCACCCAGACACACGTAGGAGCATGCTTTACTAATCTCCGAGAAGCTCCTCCAAAGAAACCGATACAGAATGAATGATCCCGTGGTCCCTTCTTCCTCTTCACCTGGAAAAAATGTCAGGTGCCCTCAATGCTGAGAGTGTCTCCATGGAGGGGTGCTTGCTGGTGCATAAGAGCTGAACCAAGTCTTGAAGCCTGTGGTCGTAAAGTCTGGAGTCAGTTTGAGCAGGGAACACCTACTTGAGGGGTTGAGCATGGTTTTCGGTGTGAGGATGACGCACTGACTAAAGATCGACCGGGCAACGTGGGGGTCTGTGAGGCCCAGGGTGAAGCATGGCGTGAAAAGAGAAAGAAGAGGAAAATCTCCCTTCCTCTACCTTAAAGGACTTCCGGTCTTGATCATCTGCAGACTTCCGGTGTAGAGACTTGCCTTTCTGCTATGATCCTGTATTTTTGCCTGACAGGAACTTCCACAGGATGCTACAGTGACCTCCGGACTTTTGATTTTCGACTGGATCCTTCAGGTCTCATGTGTGGTTAGTACTGTGCCACCCCTGGAAATGCAGCAGTTCAGGTGGCCATGGCAACCCTAACTTTTAAATCTATCTGTGTGTGTGTGTGTGTGTGTGTGTGTGTGTCTATCTATCTCTCTATCATTTGTATATAAATCTTGTGTCAAATCTGTCCCTCTAACAAAGTCTAAGTAGCACAAAACTTTACTGCGGTCCCTGAAAAGCTCAGGACTCCTTCGAAATATCTATCTCTCTGGAAAAGCCATCCATAGGTGAAGAGTTGCCCACTCCCCGTCTTGAAGCCTGGCTGATATGTTGGCATAGCAGGAGAGAATGACGTTGTGTCTGGGGAGGAAACACACGCCGAATCTTTTCAGAACAGGCCCAACACGAACTGAGGTGCATGGG
>PVIR01045128.1:0-10871 GCA_004026965.1 Petromus typicus
AAAAAAAAAAAAAAAAAAAAAAAAAGTCTGAGTCCAAAGATTCCTCTGCTACTGCATCAAACTCTTTCAGCAATGAGCCCTACAGCAATAAGCTTAATTAAAACAAGTTACCTCAGATACCATTATAGACCAAGCATATAATGAATATTTCCATTTTTAAAAAAGAAGAAATAGGCAGGCCCCAAAGCTTATAAAAACCAAGCAAGACTGGAATCAAGCCAGTTAAACACTAAATCTTAAAGTAGCAATCTGGCACACTTTAAAAGATGGGGACACCTTGGCCGTGGAGAGCCGGGCCCCCGTGTCTTTGTTTGCAGAACTCCCAGTTGCTCTCTTGTAAGCTGGCTTCTCATGCTGCCTGCAGTTCCTCCTGGTGCTCCTTGCTCTAACTTTCTAAGATCCCTCATCTTTTCAGAGCCCAGGTGGTGACACAGTGGCAAATTTCTGCCAATTTCCTTTGAAATATCAGTGGAAACTTCCCTGATCACGTAACTCTTGTCTTCTGCACAGCTGCAGAACCATCACCCTGTGGATGCTGTCAAGGTCTGATGCCAGAAAAACTTGCACGTGGGTCAGAAGTTTCAGTCCATGCTTGGCAGGTTTAAATACACAGCGAGATGACAGAAAGGGCTGCATAGAGGAAACTGACATCACGGTGGCTGTAAGCACAGGGAGGAGGGAGGAGCCCTGGAGGATGATATGCTCCTCCTCCTCCTCCATGGTACTTCCAGGCACCTGCCTTCCGTGCTCAGACCCTAGCTCTTAACACCTATAGCGCCTCCATGACCCAGTATTCTTCCCAAAGCACATGGGGCTCGTGGGAGACAAGATGATAGACTGTCACACCATGTGATGGCCTCAAATTGATGATACAATTTCCAAGTAAGTGTTTTTATTCTTACAGAAACTCATTGACACAAAATACAAACAAAGAGCAAATTAGAAAAGAGGTATATAGGAACTAGGGAGAAGTTCTAATATTTTTGTAAATTATTGAGTCCATTATTTAAAAAATATTTCAAGATACATTGAAATATATATTTGAGCCAAGCTTAAATCTGACCAAGAGTTGATGAAGATAAAAAACAAAGACACAGAAACAAGTTAAAATTTAGGGGGTTGGGGATTCATGTCTCCCTTCCACAGAGAGCCCCAAATGACTGGCAGAACTTTGCTTTATTCAGTCAGGCATGAGCTCGAGCAATGAGCATCCACAGGGTTCACCTGACTCCCACCTCCAGAGTACTTCTCCAGGTAAACAACTTCAGCTCAGGTGTTTTCATTTTTCCCTGCAGCAAGTCAGCACACTTGCACGCCCTTTTACTTCTCTGCGGTCGCCAAGGAGGCCAATTAGGCCTCATTCTTCCCATCTAATCACCATAATATATGCTACTTTGTTGCATATATAATAATGCCTTACTTCACTGAAAAGATTTGTGCTATTACTTTATCTGTTTCTTTCTCTGTATTTGTTGCCCAAATAAGCAATGTTTCTTTTCTGTAAGAATCTTTTTGGTTTATTTACTATACTGAGTAACCATTCTGAAGATAACAATACACAGTATATTAAACATTGTTATTTTCTCATTATTTGGATGGGAAATTTACTTTTTAATTAAACAAACAGAAAAAGTTCGAAGACATTCACACATGTAGTTTTGTTAAATTTCAATTCCAATTCAAATTGCATATCATCATCTTGAGATGCTATATTCTTAATAAATCCTGGATTTATCTTGTGAATGATATATATTTTTATATACATTTTCTATAATTGCCCTTTAACATTTCTTCAGTTTTAATCCATCCCAAACACATATACAGATGAGGCTTTGGGCCTCTCTAGACTTTGAGAGCTCTTGAAACTATAAAATTATTATCACCTCTATTATGATGGGTGAGGTGGAATGTCAGCTTGATTGTTTTCATTTAGTTCATGTCCTAGGACTGTGAGAGATTAAGATTAAAGTCAGTAGCTCAAATAATTCTGTAGAAAAAATTCAAAGACAGCCCAAAGTTCAGGATTTTGTATGAGTACCATGGATTACTTTCATCTATATTTACCATGAAAAGCAGGAGAAAATGGTGACTCTGACAACTCTGGCAAGTTTGTAATCTCTGAGAAATGACATTCATACACACGTGAAGCAAAAAATAGCATGGTGCTGTAACACTAATATTAAAAAGAAGGCATGTACATCATTTGAGAAGAGTTCCTGGAACATCTGTTCCTTCAGGGATAAGTAGGGAAATATATGTCCAAATCAAATTAGCCTTCCAGGAAATTTGAGAGCATTGCAGCCATGGTCAAAGGAGTCCATGTACAGTTCAAAGTGACAGTCAACAGTAATGTCATCTGCATTTTGCTAGTGGTTCTGGCACATAGAATGCAAGAGGTATTGGATCATGGAGATTTCCAGCCAAATTTCAAAAGTAGGCCTACAAAGGCAGGAAAAAGTATGTGGCAGCGAGCAGTCTCTGCTAGGGTCCTTTGAGAGAGCAGTGTGTGAAACTGTGAGAGTGAATCTGAAGCTGAAGTTGAGACCCCCAAGAAGTTGGAGAGGTCAGGAACCCAGAACATTTGCCAGGGAAAACCACAGGTGGTGAGTCAGTCCTAGAGAGTGGCCATGCAGACCTTGAACAGAGAGGCCACAGAGATGCAGCTGTACAAGCCTTTCGCAGCTGACATCTCACCACCACTTGTCTGAACACTGAACATGGAGCCATAGACTCAATATTTTCCCTGCTGAGTTTTGGTCTTTTTTTGGTTTGACTTCTATCTATTACCTTATTATGCTTGGAAGTCAGATGATTGGTTCAAAGGAATATACTCATTCCACTGAGTAAACAACATGCCCAGAATTTTGTTAAGCATTGTCAATAAAGAAATGCATAAAGCACTGCAATCACAGAGAGCAGGGTCAGTGGAATTAAATTAGATCATCCTATATACTCTAGGAATACAAAGGCTGAGACGGGGGAAATTCTCAAGTTTTGAAGCCATGGAAAGTCTTCCAAGGAGAAGTTATTCCAAAATTGATTTCAAAAAGAAGAGAGACAACTTAGAGGAAAGTGCCAGTCTGTGCAAAGCTGTAAGGGATGGCTAATCCCTTAGCTAATCCCTGAGAAGTTCAGAATTGTTTGGATGAGAGCAAAAAGGGGTAGGAAGTGAGATTTGGGGATCAGTGTGGGGCTTTTTAATTGCACAGCTAAGAATCAAGTTCTCATTATCTGTCTTTTTTCTATGCATTTATAATTACATGGGGATTGGATTCAATGAACTCTAAACTTTTGCTGCATTTAAATTGTCTTATTTTGCATTCTCTCATTTACCAGATAGATACTGAAAACATATTAAGTGGAATACATTGTTATAAACATGCAGAATTAAAATACAATGAAAAAGAATCTTCCCTCAGTGAATTTGAAGTCTGTTAGTGGAAACTTACATTGTCTAAAACATACACAGCTTGGGTATCATGCTTAATTAGAAGATCCCAAATCTAGAACGTTTTGTTCACTCACACAGTGCCACAGTGGAAAATTCCACACTTATATTGTGTGACAAGTTGCAGGAAAACATCCAGGAGCACAAGATAATTTATTCAGCATATTTAAGGGGATACAGACCCACCCAAAACATTTAGATGAAATATACCAAATTTGTTTCATGCAAAAATATTTAAATATCTTATGAAATTATCTTCTTGCTATTTCTCTAAAATGTATATGAAATAAAAACAATTTTTTTCAGAGTTAGTCCCTATTCTCAAGGTGTGAATCCATATATACTAATATTTCAAAATTTAACTATTTAAAAAATTTTATAGCTGTATATAATAATAAAACTGCTTCTGCTCCAAGTATTTCAGATAAAGAATACTCAGGCTGCAATACATTAAATGATAATACATAACATATAAAATGTTAAACTACAAAAGAGATAATGCAGATTTCCATTTTAAAATACAAGTTAAACAATCAACACAAACTTATTTAGACTGATGAAGCTATTCTACTCACATTACCATGGCACTAATACACCATTAATAATAATGACATGGAGTTCAAAATACAAGTAGATTCACATATATTTAGATTTCTTGACATGGATACAGAGGCAATTTTAAGGAGGAAAGATTGTCTTTTCAACAAATGGTAGTAGAAAAGTTAGTTGTTTATTTGCCAAAAAGAAAAGGAAAGAAATGGGAAAAAATTCTGTTTCAAGATTCAAAATTATGAAGCTGCTGAATAAAAATATTTATTAGAAAAATATGACTTTGGTATTAAGATATATATATATATATATATATATATATATATATATATAGTTTAGAAATTTCATTAAAAAGTTTAAAAAAATATTTATCCTGTTTCAAAAGACATTGTAGAGAAAATAAAGTGACTAAAGCAGAATAGAAGAAAATTTAATGTATCACCTATCTGGTAAATATCTTGTTACTGGAGTATATGTTAAGACCAAAAGATACCTTGAGGATATCCTCATAAGTGAAATAAATAGGTCTCAGATAGGTACATATTGCATCTTTTCTCTGGTATGAGAAAATAAAAATGTAAATGAGTTCTAGAATTGTATGTTATATATTGTGAAATAGAAAATCCTCAAAGTAAAATAGGGTCAAGGGGGAAAAATAATGAGATTATAACAAAAAAGAAAGGAAAGAAATTTTATGTATATAGGGGGGTGGTAGGGTGGGTAGCACTATGGGAAAAATGAGAATTTAATTGTGTCTTATACTGGTACAAATCCCCATTATGGAGTGCAATCATGATGTGTATATGTAATGTACCAATAAAGATAACAACAACAACAACAACAACAACAAAAACCAAAAAACAAAAGAAACAAAAACAAAAACAAAAAAAAAAGACCAAAAGTAAGAAGTCAAATAATCCAGTTACAAATAACTTGAACAAAACTCTACAAAAATAAGTGATCACACATAAGCACATGAAAAAATATTCAGCCTCATGAGTCTTTAGAGAAATGCAAATGAAAATTATAGTGAGATCACTGACACACCTATCAGAACAGCTAAAACTGAAAAGACTAATCATATCACGTCTTGGCAAGGATGTAGATATATCAAAAAACACAAGGAAAAATTTATATTATTGGTAATGCTGGGATGTAAAAGGGCATAATCACTTTGAGAAACAATCTGGCAGGTTTTTAAGAAGTTAAACATCCATAAACGATGTGATTCACATATTCTACCCCTAGGAACTTCCCCAGAAGAAAGAACCTCTCTAGTGGTGGTGTTTTTTTGTTTTTCTTTTTCTCCCTTCTTTTCAAAAACTAAAACTGAGAAAGCAATTAAATGTCCATCAACAAGAAGTGGATTATCAAGCTGTGATAATGGATATCAAGCTGTGTTATTGTGTACACAATAACATAGAGATTGAAACATAAAAACTTGGAGAAATTTAAAATAATTAAACTTTGTGAAAGAAATCAGGCACAAAAGTACATGTTACTTGATTTCATTTATACACAATTCCAGAAAATGTAAATTCTTAATAAAGCAGCTGTACCATTTACCTGGGAAGGAAAATACAGTTTGAGAGGGGAGAATGGGGGTTGGAAAGGAATGATTCAAATGTAGCATGAGGGAATGCTGGGGTTAAAGAATATGTTTACTTTTTTTTGTGCTGACACTTACCTAGCTCTAGTTACATATCAAAACTTAATGAATTGTACACTTTAAATACATAGAATTTATGATACATCAGTTAGATCTCCATAATGTTGAGCAAGATCAGGTTGGGTTGGGTTTGGCCAATAAGGTGACATCTGAGCCCAGTTTGGGGGAAGTGAAAGCAGGGCCTGTGGATAACTGAGGAATGAAGGCATTGGGCAGGGGGAATAGTAAGTACAGAACACTAAATCAGGCTCATTTCAGTCCAACTTGAAAGCACAAATGTCACTGGCTGAGCAGAGAGCACAGCTGTGGGGTTCAGAGACTGAGAGCCTGTTGGTACTTATAAAGACATTGCTCCTTACTATGAGTGTATCAAGGACCTGTCACGTGTTTTAAGTGACACAGTTTGCATAGAAGTGACAATTGTGCTGAATAGAAGCTATCAAAGGCAAAGATTTGAGTTTGGGGCCTCTAGAGGACTAGTCAGTCTTTGGGAGGACACTTGGAAGATGCCCAGCTGAATAAGATTTCATGTGCTCTAATCCCAACTTGATCTATCTACCTATTCTGAGCTAATGTTTGATGACTATCAAATTTGGTTTTGACAACCTGGTAAAAAAAAGTGGGAGAACATTTCAACCTTAATCAGATAAACCTGAGAACCAGTGACAAACCCTATAGAAGGGACTTGGATGCGGAACCTAGGAAGAAGTTAGATTACAAAGTTCCAAAGAGTGTTTATGAGAAAAAACAAACAAATATAGCAAAACAAAACAAAGAAAAACAACTGCCCAAATGTTAATGTATTTTTCCACTTTCCATGACTCAAAAAAGATCTTCAAATGGGCTGCTGAGCCTCCTGGTTCTGGGGTTGCAGGAAGTCAGGAATACTGGGAACAGAAAGACTT
The DNA here is from genome assembly GCA_004026965.1 of Petromus typicus. Taxonomy (NCBI): domain Eukaryota; kingdom Metazoa; phylum Chordata; class Mammalia; order Rodentia; family Petromuridae; genus Petromus; species Petromus typicus. Next base: position 6,572 of record PVIR01045128.1, read on the forward strand.
CTGTACCAGGTCCTTGTATGAAAATGGATGCATCCCTACTACCCCTCCCAAACATAAGGATGAAGAATGTCATTTTGCTCTGCTGCCACATAGGACTATCAGCACACCCCATGTCCCCAGAGAAGAATTACACATATAATGTAGCCAAACTATGAGAGAAAGAAGAGAACTTCCACAGAGAGCCTGCAAGTTGAAGAAAATGATTAGAAAATTTCAGGGCTTCCGTGTGGTATGAGTCATGGCTTTAAAGTAAGAATAAAACTGAAAAACATTAGCAGCAAAAACATGGTAGGCAAACTGAAGAAGACAAGAGTTATTATCAAAAATATACATTTTTGAGCTACATAATCAAGGGAAAGAACTATCTTCAAGGACACAGAAAAGTAATCCAGAGGTATGGAAGACATCAGGGAAATATGAAATAAATGACTTGAAATGCAAGTGATGATATTTCTCCATAGCGTGAAATGTATAGACTGAAGACAGGGAATATCCATGAAAGTGATATGAGACCTTTTATGGAGCTGTACAATGACACAAACTTTCAGAATGCAAGGATAGTTTGACAAGAAAATTTACACACAGTACCTAGATATCTCCTGGTAAAATTCATGACCTTCAGGAATAACACAGCAAAACAGACAGGTAAATACACAAATAAATGGACAGACATGATAGATGGGTGATAGGTAAATGATTAATGGATATATGGTCTCTAAATACAAAGATGCTTCCATATTCCTAAATAAGGAGCAATTTAGTTTCAAAGATAAATAAATCCATTTTACATTAGGTTGTTTCAGTGAAAGAGTGAGAAACAGAACAAAGGAGAGTGATGTCTATACATTTTAATGAGAAAATACTTGAGATGCACTACTCACACATCATAACGTGACAGAGAATAGGTTAGCTATTTGCAGCTGCTGGAAGATTCAGAGGCTGCTATTTTCTCATACTACTGAAGACATGACTGAAAAGCAGACTGACCAAGGGACAATCGAGTTAGGACAGCCACCTCAAAACTGAAGCTGATAAAGAGGAGTGGGATCAAGACTGAGTCACTGCACTTTATTTTCCTCCTGCTTCTAGATTTGTTGTGATAATTTGCAGAAAGCCCTCATCAATCACATCATTTCCTAAATGCCTGTGGTAAGAATCAAGGGTGAGGCCCTAAGTAATTTTATAAACCCAATAACATGAAAGGAAAGTCTGATAAACTTTTAAAAGAGTAGAGAAAAATTTCCCAGAATTCACACACAATCAGTTTCACCCATGGCCTGCATTAATAAACACTACACTAAAGTTGTAGTTATACAACATCAAGAGAAAATTGATTAATAACACACACACACACACACACACACACACACACACATACACACACACACACACACACATCAGATTGAAGTACATGGGAATATTTAGTAATCACAAGGCCAGTGCTGATTCAAAGCCTAGGGGTGGGGGGAAATAGCAGCTGACAAAATACATTGATAGACACATGATAAAAATGTACACACAAGTCTATGGTATTGTACAGTGGTGCATTTGAGCACTTGCATGGAAGGAATGAAGGCCAAAGTTCAACCTGAGGCAGTGCTACGAAGTGTGTGTTCAGAAAAGGAGTGAAGGATTGGACTCATTTTTTAAAAAATCAACTGATAGTATTTTCCAAGTCTTTTGACACAGTGGTCAATAGGAGAGTAGCCAGAAAGAAAGAAGATAAAAGGCTCAAGAATGTAAACAACCCATTCTCTAATTACACATATTTATTTATATTAAATTGTATATGTTCATGTGCATTCTATACATAAAGCAAAACATTAAACTTCATATTTTAAGAGAAAAAGTATAAATTGTATAATTTCAACCAAAATCATCTTTTTATAGACAGGATATAATTATGTATACCTGAAAGTTCCTTTTTTAAATTGGCATTTAATAACTGTATGTGTACATACACACACATACACACACACACACACACATATACGTATATATATTGAGTAAGAGTGCAATAATTTGATAGACAACAACACAGTATCTAATGATAAAGTCAGGATAATTACCATTTTATTGCTTAAATGTATGGTTTTCTTTTTGTTTAGAATATTTAAAAAACTCTCTTCCAGTTTTTTTTTTTTTATTAAATTATCCAAGTAAATTGTCCTGAACTCAATCACCCTAATGACTGGTGGGATTTATGAAGTATTCCTTCATGTCACTGTCTTGTGCTTACTTTCGAACCTCTTTTTATTCCACCTCCCTTTATTTGCTAATCTTTCTTGACTCTTAATAGTTTGTTTGCAAGGGAAAAGATTTGATACAAGACATAAAAATTTATAAGAGTCCCGTAATATTCACTCCAAAAGTCAGATGCAGAAGGTTGCAGAAGATCTGTCCACGTGCTGGAGACCTGAAGAGTCCAGGTGGGCTGGGATCCCACAGCGATCTTCCACCTGAGTCAAGCCAAGGGCACTAAGCCTGAGGCACTATGCTCCATGAATCCAGATCAAGGATCTGCACTAAGAAGATCCAAAGGCCAGTGGTAGAAGCTAGAAAGTCTGCGGGATGAAGTGTCTGCTCCATGAGGCTGAGGGATCTGCACTGGAGCCAGGAAGTGACTCAAGTGAAGACCAGAGCTTCCTTTAAGAGAACAACAGCAGTCTCAGGCAATAGCGAAGACCTGAGCTCTGACTTTGAGGAGAATAGCGAGTTCCTACAGAAAAACTTGTCTTGGGGAATCAGAGGCAAACCATCTTCCCCTTCTGTCTCTGTATGCTGCTTCATTGGATCTCCCACATGCAGAACTACACTGACTCGGTTCCTCTGGGTGTCCCCACTCAAGTTGTTAATCCATTAGTGAATCCACCACAGTGACCTCTACTCTATTCTACATCTATGAGAGCAACTCTTTCCTCCTTCATACAATGAGAAATATTTTTCCCATACTTCAAGTTTTCTTTTCCTCTGTTGATTATTTCCTTTGAGAGGTTGAAGCATTTTACTTTAATCCCAATTGTTTATTCTATTATGCCTTCTTAAAAAAATCTAAGTTTTGTGGTGTTCCCTTGAAAAACACTTTGAACTGACATCTTGGTGTGTCCGCACTATGTTTTCTTCTAGTAGTTCTATAGTTTCACATCCTATATTTAGGCCTCAAACTTATTTTGAATTGATTTTTTTTTGTATATAGTGAGGGGCTCTAATTTTATTTTTCTTCTCTCTGTTTTTTGTACCAGGTCTAACCTCAGGATCTTCACTTACAGGGAAGGTATTGGAAGCACTGAATAAAATTATTGGCCCATAATTTTATTTTCCTGTATATGGATATCCAAGTATGCCAGAGTCATTTATTGAAGATCCTGTTTTTTCTTTAACATATGTTGTTGGGATTTTTGTGGGAAATCAAATAATCTGAGTAGATTTATTTTGGGAGTCTTTTTTGTTCCACTGGTTTTCTGTATCAGTTTTTATACCAAAGCCATGCTATGCTCCTGCTCCTGCTGCTGCTGCTGCTGCTGCTGCTGATGATGATGATGATGATGATGATGGTGATAGGCTTTTGTTAAATTTTGTATCCAGGTATTGTGATATCTGTAGTTGTATTTTTTTAAAATCCAGATTCCTAGAATCTTTTGTATTATTACAGAGATTTTAGAATTATTTTTTATATTGCTATGAAGAATGTCATGGATATGTTAATTGATTCTATAGATTTATTTGGGTAATATGACAATTTTAATAACTTTTAAAATCCAAGAGGATGCAGAATCAATCAAATTTTTTGTATCTTCTTCATTGTTTTTCACCGGTGTTTTGTATTTTCTTTTTCAGATATTACTTTTAATCAACAGACAGTAAGTTTGCTGTTCTGTCTTTTTTTCAACTAATCCATTATTGACATATAAAACTGTTGCCGATTTTTCTAAATTAATTTGTACCCATTACTTTTATTGAATCCACTTGTACATTCTCATAGCCTTTTGGTGGAAGCTAGATTTTTCTTTGCACACACAAAAAATATAACCTTCAAGCGGAGTTTGTCTGTCTTCATTCTTTTCTTTTTACATGCCCTTTATTTCTTTTTCTTGTTAATTTAACTGTCTAGACTCCCATTACAATAGTGAAAAAGAGTGATTAAATTGTGATCCTTGTTGTACCCGTGATCTCAGAGGGTATCATCTCAGTTCTTTCTCATTTTGTACAGTGTTGACTGTAGGTCAGTCATACACAGTCTTTATTATCTTGAGGTAAAATTCCTTCTTTTCCTGCTTGGTTGAGAGTTTTTACAATGAAG
>PVIR01045129.1:0-10874 GCA_004026965.1 Petromus typicus
GATACATGCTTGTAATCCCAGCTACTAGCGAGGCTGAGGCAGAAGGGATTGCAGAGAGAGAGGGAAAATTTTTCATGAGCCATTTCTATATTGGGCGCTGCATATATTGATCATTTTTCTTCCTGAATTTCTTATATGGTAACTGACACAATGAGGTTTTATCAACCTACCATCTGTGGAATGTTAGCACAGTGAAAAAAATATGGGAAAGCTCTCTTTTTAAAAGAAAAATCAGATATCCCTGAATCACTTGATATCTGAGGGGTTTTTTTCCTAAGGAGATGTTCAACACAGGCAGAGGTAACATTATGAAAACTATAGATCCCAATGGACAGAGTTATGCACTCTCCTTGGTAGAATATGATAAAGATCCTGGAGCCCTCTGTTATAAACCAACAAGATGTTCACATGAGAAATACCCAGTACTCCATATACAAACAGAACCTGGTCCCTGTGTGCCCATCTAGGGTTGGCCGTCTGAACAGAAGTCAGTTTTGAATGTAGCAAATGATGTTCAAAGTCATGAGATATAGCAGGATTTAGACACTCAGTTCATGGTCCAGGATCTGTGTCCACTGGAATACAGGTAAATGGAATTCGGTATAGATTAAATACTCATGCAAAAACAGTCCCCAGAGTAGGAGAAGCCCCCACAGCTACAGTTGGGGAGACAACTATCTTTTAAGATATTTAAACAAATCTATGCAGAAGTCCTTAAAGTCAGATAAATCGGGGTTAAAACAGTCATTTGGAAAGATTTCTGAGTAACAAAATAGATTTTTTTAGATTCAGTGGCTTTGGCTGAAGTTATTGCACTAATTTTTTGTTTTCATTAATATTCTCAGGCTTTACCTATAATGAAGTAAAGAGCATTTTTAATTGGGTCCAACCAGTGAATTGTGAGCCAGTCCTCATCTAGCCCGTAAACCACCAATGGGTGGTGCAGGAGTGGGCCAGGTCTGGAGGAACCTGCAGCTTGCTATGGAGGCTTCCTTAGGAAAAAGTAACTGAGTGCAAGGCCTGGGTGGGGGCTGTACTAGCTCGGGCCCTGCAGCTTCAGCTTCCTTAGCTTCGTTGGAACCTCTCTCTAGATCTATGCTATTGGCTTTAAGCCAGCAAAGTAATGTTCGTAGCTGAAAGCGTCGGAAGACGCATGGACCTTTCCATTGAGCAGGAGCTCTCGGGATGTCACAGTCCTCACTCCACCCGGCGGGCAGCCACATCAATCCAGAAGGTTCCAGTGGGTGTCCATGTCCTCTGCTCACGGGTGGGAGGGAAGTGGTCGGGAAAGACTAAAAGGACAATTGATAGGGGAGCTCAGAGTAGAAAAATGAACCAGAGAGGAAGAAAAATACTGAGAGAAAGGAGGAAGGAGAAAAACATATAGAGTGAAGAAAGCCAGAATCCCTTCATTCTCTTACCAAGCGCCTTCCAGCTCCGACCTCTAACATTGTTCTGTGCGCCTGTAAGAACCAGTCGGAAGTACCCAAGATTGTGTGGACAGAGTGTGGGGTGAGTAAGGACCCTCACAGGGATAGGTTGACAAGACTCCATCATTGCCTTCCGCCCGTAGCAGGAGCCCATGAGCCGCGCATGCGCAGGGGTACCTGCGGGACACACCGAGCCCGTGGGAACTGGAGCATTGCAGCTGCGCAGCCTCTCTGGGAAGAGTGTTAAAGTGATTTTCATGGAACAGCCCTAATAAGCATAGTTCGCCCAGTCCTGACATGGCATCTGACAATTAATAACAATGGAAGGCTGTGCTTCTGCTGCCAGTCCATCAAGTCTAAGGGGAAATCTGGCTAGAGCTGAGGCTGCCGGCGAGCAGGAGCCAACCTGCCTCTACCACACAGGCTGGATCTGGCCAGCCCTGCTCAGCTCAGCCATGCAAAGGACCCACACCCTTGTGTGGGCCAAGAGGTGCTCAGCTGCCCACCTTGAGAATGTACCGCTGAGGGAAAAATGGAAAGTGAATATATTCTGCTCTTATTGACTTGAAATGTCTTGTGGGCTTGAATGTCAGCCCATTTCCAGTGCTTTTCCAGGGCCTTTCTTCCCCTCCTCTTCCTTCTCACCCTCCCAGTCCTCCCCCAGGTGGTCCATCCACTGGCAGGCTTGAGAGGCACAGGACTCATCCCGAGACCAGCTTTCCTCCTTCAGGATCCCCTGGGAGCTCAGCTCTAGCCTGGGACCAAGGGCCTTGAGCTCCTAAACCTGCTGAGTCCTCAGAGTCTGGAGCAAATTCAACCTCTCAGCCTGGCTAGAGGTAGGGTAGGAACCAGTGAGGGGCACACGTTAGGGCAAGTGAAATAAACACCAGGGGAAACTTGTCCCTGTTCCCACTAAGGCTGCTGATGCTGATGCTTTGCCTTGCCTCTGGGGCTGCAGATGGGAGTGATGTGAGGACAGGCCGGAGTGCCTCAGTCTCAAGAGGATTAGTACGGTACATGGTTCTCCAGTTCTGAAAAAACACAAGGGAGAAGCAGTCACGTGACTCATGTTAAGCGCCCATTGTGTGTCAAATCTTCAGGCGCACAATGGTTTTCAATCAGAGGATCCCAGCTTCAAATGCTTTCACATGTGAGACGTTGAACAAGCCCCCAACCACCCTGAGCCTCCTAAACAGAGGAAAATAGGCTTGTTCCAAGAACTTCCAAAGAACAAGATGGGGCATCCAGCTCTCTCAGTCTCAGTAACAAGGAATCCAGCAAATCAAGTTCCGGATTTCCACATCCCAGGTGTCTACCTGTTCTGCAGCTTGTGTCTTTTCAGAGACAGGGGTACAGCGTGACCAGGGATTTATGCTGTTTTCTTTGTCAGTGATTAAAAGAAAACAAATGATGTGATAGGACTTCAGAGCACATGGAAGAGAAGGATCCATCTTCTCAGATACCAGTATTATCACATCTCAGAAGTCCAGTGATGCATGATTCTTGAAGCTGGTGGAAATTTAGCACCTGAAATTCTAGGCTTTTAAAAAACAGTCTGATCTAGCTGGGCGTGGTGGCTCATGCCTGTGACCCCAGCACTCAGGGGGCAGAGGCAGGAGGATTGTTGAGTTCGAGGCTGAGTTTAGGACTAGCCTGACCTACAGAGTGAGACCCTGTTATAAAAAAACAAAAAACAAAAAAAAACCAAAGTCTGATCCAACGTGTAAGGGCTTTTGAGATTCTTCTTTCTTTTTTTTTAGCTTTTTTTTTTGGTGACAGGGTCTTGTTTTGTAGTTCAGGCTGGCCTTAACTCACTGAGTAGCCCAGGCCAGCCTTGAGCTCACAGCAATCCTCCTTTCTCTGCCTCCCTTGCTGGTAGCCGTGAGTCACCACACCCAACATTGTTGCATGTGGTTACTGAGGATCGAACCCAGGACCTTACACTTGCAAGGGAGGCACCGGAACCACTGAACTAAATCCCCGGCTTTGTCTTTCTTTTAATATGGTCAAGTGAACATAAAACTTACCATCTTTAAATGTATAGTTCAGTGGCATTAAGTCACAGTCATGTCTGAAGTCATCGCTATCCCCCACCTCCAGAATTTTGCTATTTTCTAATAACAAATTCCTCATCAAACAGCACCTCTCAGCCCGCTCCCTGCAGCCCCTGGCCGCCCCCATCCTACTTGTCTCTGTGAGTCTGACTGGGTCCCTCATAGTAGGGTACACCATTTGTCCTTTGGTGGCTGGCTTATCTCACTTAGCATGATGTCCTCCAGGAGCAGCATGTTGTAACATGTGGCAGAGGTCCCTTCCTCCATATAGCTTACTCACACTCCTTTCCCTTGGGATAGGCTCCATGTTGTTTATCCATTCATCATTGGACACTCGGTTAATTCCACTTTGTGAATAGTGCTGCTGTGAACACAGGTGAATGTTTTGTTTGTTCTGTTTTGTTTTTGAGACAGGGTCTCGCTTTGTAGTTCAGGCTGGCCCTGAGCTCAGCCTCAAACTCACATCACAGCAGTCCTCCTGCCTCTGCCTCCCAAGTGCTGGGATTACAGGTGTGAACCACCATGCCCGGCACTGTGGTATGTGGTACTGGTTGGTGCTGAGTGTGAGTCTCCACACCCAGTATTGTATGTGGTTAACCAGGGAATTGAACCCGGGTCCCTGAGCTTGGAAGACAGGTGCCAGAACCACTGAGCTACATCCCCTAGGCCCACGCGGGTGTATGTTTTAATGCTATATGGTGGAAAGTGGTTTTCAGCCTATAAGGAGAAGCTGCCTATAACTGTTGTAGATGGGGAAAGACTGGGGATCGCCTTCTAATTGTGTCCTTTTAGCTGACAACAGAACCCACAGGCACCTGTGGGTGATAAGCATTGGAATGGGCTCCTCTGATTCCCGGAGTCTGGTGCTTGCCACATGCTGGGTCCATCTGGGTTTGGGCTGCTGTCTGTGCTTCCTGCCTCTGCTTGACAGAGATGTCACTAATGTTTCTCTCTTCTCACACCCCACCTTCCCCACCCTCCCACTCCCTTCTGTCCCATCTCCACCTCTTTGCTGGCTCCTGCTGTTCTCCAGTGTGACCAAGACCAGTGCATTCAGAGCACCAAATTCGTTTTGCAGGCCGCGGCCACGCCCCTTCTGCAGAGCGAGCCTAGTCTCACCAGCGACGAGATACACCTGCCGGGGAAGCCCGGCCTGGGCACACCGTGCACCAGCCTGACGCTGGGCCAGCCCACACCGCCCTCCTCTATGCCCAACCTCACTGCCGAGGCCACACTCTCGGACATTCTCCCCCTGAAGGATGAGCACGGGGGCCACCAGTTCCTGACTCCAGACGAGGTGCCCTCGCCACCCCGGATGCTGGGGGCGGGCAGCCCGCTGACGCACAGCCGCACCATGCATGTGCTGGGCCTGGCCAGCCAGGACTCTCTACATGAAGACTCTGTGCGCGGCCTGGTGAAGCTCAGCTCTGTGTGACTCGAGTAGTGGCCCTGAGACCACAGGGCTCCTCCACAGGCAGAGGGAGCCAGCAGAAGATGCACCTGCAGTGGGGAGATGATGGCCCCAGGCCTAGGGTACAAAGACCACTACAAAAACCAAAATACCCCAGCCTATGACAGACAGCAAGCAGGCCTCAGATCCTCCGAGTTTAATTTTATTTGAAATTTCTTCCTCATCCTGAGCACTTTGACAAAAATGAACTCAGAGAAGTGGCTGCTTGCAGGTATCTGGGATCTAGGGGATGGGTCTGGGGAGAAAGGACCTCACCCGGCAGAGTGGAGCATGGGAGGAGAAGATGCTGCCTGCATCTGCGCTGTCTGCTGCCCTTGGGACAGACACACAGAAGGTTCCTGGTACTTGTGGCCAGACAGAAATCGCACTCGTGTTATGCTACTAAGATTTGAAATAGACATGTCATTCCATTTGTTAATTTAAAAAAATATATCCTAAAGGGGAAAACAACCCAACCAAATGTGGATTTGCATGCCACGCTGCAGTCTGTTACAGTGGTGTTGGTATTCCAAAGGAAATGCTGCTTTCTTTCTCTCTTTTTCCTTTCTTTTTTTTTCAAATTTTTTCTAGTGCTGTTTTGTGAGAAGACAGCAGGACAGACCAAGACTACTGGGCAGCACCATCATCTGCTCACCCAGCTTTGTTAGGCGAGAAGCGGCAGCACGCGGGCACGGAGGGCTGCGGGTTCATCCTGCCCAGGCCCAGCTAGCCTTCTGTTCTGTAGTTAGGTGAGGTTTCGTGTTGTGCCATCACCGCAGTCTTCACCTCCTCGTGTGATGAACTTACCGTGGCAGCCAATAAAATGATGTCTCTGTTATTTTGGATTTGTGCAATTATCCTTTGCAGCTTACAGAAAGTGAAGCCACCTCCGTGGCCTGGAGAGTTCCCTTTTTTTAAGTGTCCCTACTGAGAAATAGTTTGAGAACAACCCAAACTCACATTTGGAGGTTGTGGAACATAGCGTGACCACTGGATGACTTATTAGATGGGAGACAAGCTTTCTGTCCATTTCCCCTCTTTAATCATCTCTTTCTGTTGCAGTCTTGGCAGACTTTGCTGTGCATTTAGACGGACATGCAGCAGTTAATCTGCAAAAGGTAGCGGGAGAGATGCTCAGGAAGAGGCCGCTGTCAGTCTTTTCAGCTGTTCATATGTCACCAAGCCTCAGGGATGCAACTAGAGATCCCAGTAAAATCAGAATGAGGAGGAGACCCTAGCTCAAAGTTTGGAATGAGATCATGCAGATTATATTCAGAGTTAGACACTAATCAGCATGAAATTAAGAAAATTACCACCTTACTCATTTCCATCTATCATCTCAAGGGAACTGGCTTTGAACTTAGGGAGCAAGTCATTTGGGAGACAGCCGCAGGGAAGTCAGCAACTTTCCTCCTGGCGTCTTTCCAGATAACAAATCCAACAGCAAAATCCACTCAATACAAAATCAGTCTTTCTCCCTAAATCCATATGAAAGTAACATATTTTCGTATGAGTAAGCCTAAAGGATTTGCATTTGTGAGAGAAGGTTATTCTAGAAAAGAGAAATTGCCACTTTATATAAAAGAAAGGGAAATTTGAGGTGAAAAGCACAATTTCAAGTTTTACTTGGTATAAAACCAATTCTATTTGGGTCCAAAAATAATTGTTCTTTAAAAAACCCTGCACAATTCATGCCTCATGATATCTTTGAGTCATTTGGTTTTGTACTGCACACAAGCATAGAAGATGGAAAAGGTAAATTCCTTGTATACAATTGTGATTGCAGCCAGATCCCTCCTTACACAACCACATGCATAGCTGCATGCTTCTCAAGTGCTTACCTGTGAACACAAGATGACAGCTCCGCAGAGGACTTGCCATAACTTCCAGAATTAACTTTGCCTCTTGCCTCCTCCCATCTGCTCCCCTGACACCAAGGGCAGAGTTGGAGTGACAGAAAGAAAAGGCTTCTTTAACATCCCTCTAGGGTCAATGGTGTCCAGTCTCCTCCTAGTTTCTGCCCCTAGTCTTTACAGTCCTTCCTTTCCTAACATTCTCTGATCCAGAGGCTGCTCATTTCCTCTGGCCAGCCTCATCATGCAAAAACTCTAAAAATCAAGGGTCACATGGCAAACATTCACTTACTACAGTCCACCCTCTGGATTCACAGGTTCTACATCTGCGAAATCCATCAGTAGGTTCTACATCTGTGAATTCAATCAACCATGGACTTAAAATATTTGAAAAAGTAATTGTCTCTGTATTAAATATGTATTACTTTTTTCTTATTATTCCCTGAATAATATAATATAACAAGTACTTACACATTATTTACATTGTATTAGGGGGTACAAGTTAACCTAGGGGTGATTTAAAGTATATAGAAGGATATGCATAGGTTATATGCAATATTCACTCCAAGGGACTTGAGCATCTAAGGATTTTGGTATCCAGGGAGGTCCTGGAATCCACCCCTTGGAAACTGAGGGGCAATTGTATTTAGTATCAATAGTCCCATCTTAACCCAAATCCCTATATATACTTGATATCATTCATCAAAGATAAGTGGAGGAAGTTTAGTGAAAATGAATTAAGGGAATTCAGGGTCAAGAATGAGATTAACCTGAAGGAATCAATTTTCTAAGAACATTTTAAAAACCAAAACCACAATGGTTTCCACACCCCTTTCCCCTGTCCCTCAGAAACAGGACACTGTGCTCCCTGAGGCTTTCCTTTCTGTGGAGCAAGCTAGACAATCTGGGGACTCACTCATCCACTGAGGTGAGGGTTCTCTGTCTTCCATTAACTAGTCCATGTTGACTGAGTCTGTCTAGTGCAGCTGAGTGGACCTTGATATCTAAATATTTCCAGTGGATTGCATGCTAGCTAGAAAGAGGTAAGATAAATATTTTACTATGCTATTAAGGCTTGGACATTATCACACACACAGAATTATGTTGTTTAAAAATTCATCTGCTTTTGTTCTCTATGAATGCTCTGGGGATGATTGGTCTCCTGGGCACACAAAGGCTGAATTTAGCCAGAACACCCATTCTCTAGGCTAGATAGAACACAATGGCAGTATCAGGCTGCATCTGAGAGGGCACAGTGACATGCTACTGTGTTCCTGCAGGCATTGGCCTGACAATTGTGTGGGGACATTTGTACACACTCGAAAAATGCTTGTTCCAGCTTTTAAATGTAATTATTTATGCTGGCAAAATGAAACTATGTCCCCAACTCGAGGCCACAAATGCTCCATACCTATTCTGGCCCACAGAGACACCCAAGAATCTTTTCAGAACATTCCCCAACCCCAAGTCCATTAAATTTTTGCCTGTTATGGCCAGGAGAACAACCAAGGATTCAAAACAAGAAGGAAATCCCATTTTGTGAGCCATGCTCTACTGAGAGGAGTGGATGCTGGACCTTAGCTCTTCATGCCCTGAGCCTAAGCCTCTTTGTCCAATGCAAAAAGAAAAAATGAAAAAAAAAAAAATAGAATTTGAAGAAATTGGCAGCAGGTGTCCTGGGCATGGGGGCTTGGCATGGCATCCCCAGGGACACGCTGGGATTGATGCTGGGGGGGGTCTGCTGAAGGGCACAGTATAATTAGTTGCCCCTTGAGGGTCTTGGGGTCTCCCCAAGCTGCCCCAACACATGCTTTTGTTCTGCACACTCCCTCCTCTCTGTGCTAGGAGAAGGCTGCTTCCCAGCCTCTGCTTCATTTGGGGCTTGGTGTTTGTGTGAAGGTGTCAGGGGTTGTGCTAATATGACGTGAAGTCTTTCTGGAGGGACTTGTCCGATTGGTGTACATGAGGACCTGCTTGGTCCACTTAATTCCTGAGCCGGAAAGACAAGAGTCAAGAGGAGTAAATGATAAATATATTCTCTAATGCTTTATCACTGTTTCTGAAGCTGAGCCGAAATCAAATTGATGTTTACATGTTTTCTTAAATGCACATGAGTTGTGGCTGTCTAGCATATTCATTTCCAAAAGAGAGGCTTTCAAATGAATTTTTGTTCCTCCTGGTCCCTCCACCCACCCTGGAAGTCTGAGTGTGGCACTGCACACTGCTTTCCACATCACCTCACTTACAAAAAGACCTGCCTCTCAATTCCTCCCTTCAAATATCTCTCTCTCTTTCTCAAATAAGCTATCATTGAAAATTAAATGAACTGAAGTGTTATTTCTTTTCAAAGATGCTAATAGTTATGAAACCAGTAAATCCTCTATCTTTTGCCCATTGTACATGGTTCTGATAACACAGCCAAGATGGATTTTCCAATATATCTTGTTAGTACATTAATCTAGCTATTAAAAATAATTGGGAGATGGAAGAATAGATCATTTCTGGAGCAACTGTATTTGCAGCTGCCACAAAACTAAATAAATGGCTTTGACTAGAATTATTTTCCGATCTCATAAGCCTCGGGAATCAGTGCATAGTGGATTAGAAGGCAAATGGGCATCTTGTGCTATGGCAAAGATTTTTTTCTTTCTATGAATTGTTGAATTTTTTAAAAACTCAGTTTTGATAACAAACATATTAATAAACAGTTCTTAACTGACCCAGATATTTTAAGATTTGTAGTTAAGCTAGGAAGCCACATGGTATATCCAAGGAGGCATGGCACTGGATTCCAAATGAATGGAGATGGTTTTAGCTTGCAGAGGAAGGACAGTTGAAGCCCTACTAACCTTTTTTCCAGCGCATTCTGGATTGCTTTTTCATAGTACTCAAATATTTTGGCATGAAAAAAAAGAAGGAAATCCTTTTAAACTCAGGGCATTCAAAGCCCTCAGTGTGAGCAATGGTGGACATATGTACATAAACCTCGTGGTCTCAGAGAGATGGATGCTAAAGTGCCTTTCATGTTTTAATCACTCGCAGAACTGATCCTAAACCTGAAATGAATTAAGAAAGCACTTTTCTATTTCAATAAAAACTGCTAATGACATAAAATGTAAACTCAGTCTTTGTGAGAGATATTTTATAGGTGAACAGCAGTGTAGGAGAAAGAATAGGATCCACTTGCGCTCCATCCATGGCTCAGTATAGATACCCATTTCAGAATAAAGTGGATTCAAAACAATGTGTGTCTTATAATCACAGATTGGTTTCCTAATGCAGATATTTCAGTTCCTAATTGACTTTACATCAATGCAGAAACTTAAACTCCCTAACCTATTTGTTCTATGTTCTACATCCTAACACACACACATTCACACTCCAAAAAAGTAGATAGGAAATTTGGTCACTGGTAACAAAATAGCCAAATAATCATGACTTTAAAAATAGCTGTCTTTTCTGTCATGCAAAACAAATGCAGAGGTCGGCAGCCAGGGTCAGCACGTTTGTTCTACCTCATCAGTGTAGGAACAGACTCCCTGTATCTTCACAAACAGCTCTTGCAGCTCCAGCATCAAAGCCTATTCTGGGAGGAAAGAGAAAGGGGCAAAATGGATAAAGACACTTAAGACTTTGGGCTTAATTTTACTCTATGATGGCTATAAAAAACTGAAATGTGATTACAATGACTGCAAATATTGGGAAAAAATTATAAGTTTGTGATTTGTGTCAGAAAAGCTTCAGAATATTATGCAAATTTGGCAAATGAAGTTGGTTTTCCATAAGGTGCTATGACTAAAAAAGACAAATAATAGGTTCATAGAAAAGAAAAAAAGACTTAGGAATTTAAAGCACACTCTCAGCAGCCCCGATTTCTAGTTTCTCTATGGTCCACGTGGAGTCATATGACCACCTCTGGCTGAGCAAGGAGCTGGGAAATACAGTGTTTTAACAGAAATGCTCACATAATACCAGGAATCTGTAAGGAAGAAGAGGGGAAATGAAAACTTCATAGTCACAACAGAGAACTTACTCATATCCTCCCATAGAAGAGCCCTCTGACTCACTCCTGTCTCTACCGAAACAC
>PVIR01045130.1:0-10865 GCA_004026965.1 Petromus typicus
GTGACAAACCAATGGCACATGTACTGCGGTGGGCATGCAGAGCCCTCTGATGGCCCTTGAGCCAAGCTGTCCAACAGAGCATCAGATAAGTTGTTTTTTTTCTAAACTAAAATTTAAGTATTCAAGTTTAATTGTGGTGTTGGCCCTTTGCAATACATAGGCGGGTTTTGGGTTGCAGTCTGCGTACTCATCTCTGAAAGGTTCTCCATCACTGACATAAGACTCTTTCTTGGTTACTTTGTCATTGCTGGGACAGACACTTGACACATACAAGTTAAAGGAGTAAAAGTTTATTTTGGCTCATGGTTTGCAGAGGTTTGGTCCATGGTTGGCTGCTGCAGGGCAAGGTGGCCTGGCAGAGGGAAAAGGCAGAGGGCGAAGAGCTCGCAGTGTGACAGGCAGGAAACAGAGGAGGGTCGGGGGGGGAGGGAGATGCGTCCTTCTCGGCTGTGCTCACACTGACCTGCATCCTCCCACACTCCACCCCCCAAGTCACACGCAGGTGTGACATCATAAGTGGACTAGTTCAGTGATGAGTGTCATCCACCTGTGATCCTGTCACCTCCTAGAGAGCCCCCCCACGAGCTATGGGGGTGCCCCATATTCCCCCATGGATTTTGGGGAATATCCAGATATAAAGCGTAAGTCCATTCGGATTATTTCACGTGAACTTGAGAAAAATGTGTGAACTGCTGTGATTATGTGGAGGCCCCTACAGACGTCTGTTAGGTCCAGTTGGTCTATAGCAGTGACGGCAAAAGTGTCAGAGACCGAGTACACACACTGAGATTCAAATCCCACGTATTTATCGCAAAGTGCCAACACTGCAATTAAACCTCAATACTGAAGTTTCATTTTAGAAAAAATTAATTCATACGTTAACATATTTTGTCTTAAAAGAAAAACAAATAGCAAGTGTGCTCTGGGTTTTCCACCGCCGGTCTATAATGTTGATCAATTCTTCTATTTTCTGTCTAGCTGTTCAGTTCATTGTAGAAAGTGAAGCTATTTATGTTTCCACGTATTTTTGTTGATATGTATTATTTCTTACAACTGTCTGAGGATGGATAATTATCTCAAAAGAAAGTGTTTAATTTTTAAAGCGTGCAGACCTCACTGCCTGGAGGAGTTCCTGTCAGCACCTCGCCTGGTTTCAGTCGGTGGGTTCTCCCTCTCCTTCACTGCCCTCGAATTGAGAGACATGGCCGAACCGCCGAATCAAAGCAGAGTCCTGTTTAACATCCTGTGATGGAAGTGTCCTGATGAATCAGAGTGCAGCAGGCCCAGCAGGTGCCAGGGCTGAGGCCCGGAGGCCGCAGAGCTGCTCTCGCAGGAACTGTCCAAATGCTGGGGTAGGGAGGCCTCAGTTTCTGCAGAGCCGGTCTGGTCTCAATTACAGGTCGTTAACGGAGTTAGAAACTGGAGTGGTGGAGGTCAGAGTGCTCGGCGTAGCTGAGGTGAAGTTGAAAGTGAAGAGCAAAGGGAGACAACCGGTGCATGGATATCACTGCGTCAAAGATAAAGAGAGCAGGGAGCGGAGCGCAGGGCCGGGCCCCACACTCTGAGCAAGGTCTCGCTGGGCACATGCGCTGAGCCTACCTATCCTGTGCTCTCATTCACACTCCGCCCCGAGAAGACACGCCTCCGCCCTGAAATACCCGGGACTCCGAGAGCTCGGTGAGCTCCTTTTGTACTTGCAGGAAGAAGACATGTGTTTAGTCGGAGAACCCTACAGAGCCGAAGGCAGACTGGCCCTATCCACAGAAAAGTCAGGGGCAGCTCAGAGTAGGTTTGAACACAGGTAACTTCCTGGTTATTTGTCCCAGTTTGTGTTTTGAATGCCAGTCAAGTTGCATTGAAATGTATTGTGTATTGCTTCTCAGTCCTTGAAATTCTGTTCCTCGGATAACACGGCCTGATGAAAAGAAGCCCTCGGAGCCGTACATTTGAGTGTGCTTATTTCCGAGAGGTACTGCAACTTGGGTAAGTGCTTAAACACATGGGTGCGCACACAGCCAAGCAAGGACATGCCCCTACATAAAGAGGCTCGCCCAGCACTCGCACAACAGGGCATGGCCGACCGTTATTAGAGATGTCGCTTGTAGAACAATAGCATCTTGTGTCTGGGGACCAAAGAATGGGAAGTTTTAGTGTCTTCTCCCTCTTTCCCTTCCAGTCAGGGAGAGAAAAGACAGAGAGAGACAAAGGAGACAGAGGGAGAAAGTTTTATTGCAGTCAGTTGGAAAAACAAGCTTAAACCTAGAGACGTCTGTCTCCTAAATAGGCATCTAGCTTTGAGTAAGATAAACAGTGGGTTTTAGGGTTTTGCTCCTGTAATCACCATTTCCTACACTGACTAGGTGGAGCAGGAGCTTTGAGTCTAGGTAGAGGAATGCTCTTACTGTCACTGGGTCACTTTGCCTTATAACGATATGCACGTTCCCAGCCCTCCTCGGACGAGGGGACGAGGGGACGGGTGAGAACCCAGACAGAGCTCAGGCTCCGGGAGTGGCTCAGCGCCACTCCTTGCCTCTGCCCTCTCTGTGCTCTGCCTCTCCGGGAAACGTGGCTGCGCTGCTGCACCTGGATCCTGTTACCCTGGTTACAGAAGCAGTCCCTGGTGGAGGAGGGGAGGGAGCTGTATTTTCATGAGGGCAAATTGTCCTGACATTTAAATAGGAGGCAGCACCACAGAGTACAGCTGCCAAAGCTGGGAGTGTGCAGCCGCTTTGCAAAGGGGTTGCAGGAAAACTGTTGCCTTTTTCCTCTTCGTGTGTATATGTGTGTGTGTGTGTGTGTGTGTGTGTGTGCAGGCATGTGTGAGCAGGAATAAGGGGTACACTTACCCCTCGTCTGGGACTCTGCTGGGGAACCAGAAAGAGATTTTGAGATGTTAGGTCTGGATTAGGAGATTTTCAACAAATGCTACAAACGCTGTGAGACCCGAGTCAGGTGTGAACAGGAAGCCATGTCCACGACTTGAAGGGACTCAACTGAAGGGGCAGGAGCTGAGGGAGAGAGGGAGTCAGCAGTCTCAGGATGAGGGAGGAGCAGCTAGGTGAGCCTGCCAGCATCTGTGGCCCATTTCCGGGTCGTGGTACCCTGTGGGCAGATGGAGTTTACAGTGGAGCTCAGGGTGCTTTGTCCACTGGAAAGCAGGGAAGCCTACCAGGCTGCAGAGCCAAAGCTTCTTCCCTATATCTTGGGAAACAGATGTGTCTGGGCCTAAATTGGTTGCAGTCATTTTCTTCTGAATGTGGCAGGCTTGAGGGACAGAAAACATACTCACCCAATGAGTGCCTCTGCATCTGGAGCCTCCTGGCCTCCTCATTGGTCAGTCACACACTGAGCTCCCTAGGGCCAGCACTGGAGGGCCAAGGCACGGACACTTACTTCCGTGTCCTTCTCGTGTCCCGCCTCGGCTTCTCGCCTTTGCTTGGTGATCACATCAGAAGGTCAAGCTTCCAGGAAGTCTCTGGGCGCTGCTGATCTGCACAGTAGGTGCAGAAAGGCACAGTGGAAGTCCTGGGCCAGCTCCTCCCTCCGTCCGAAGTGCACACCTGCATAGATGAGATGGCTGTTTTGCCCACTTTTTACTCCTTTTTCTGGTCTTGGCTAAAGTAGGCAGGACCTTTTACTCGTCTGAGTAACTTAAGGAATGAAAAATCTGAGCCACCCACCATGGAATTGGTGTGAAGATCACTCAAAACACTGAAGCCAGAGATTCCGTTCAACCCAGATGCTCCCCTTCTAGGCGTCTTCCTGAAAGAGTTAAAGACATCATGTTGCAGTGGTGCTGGACACTCACGTTTATAGCAGAGAAATTCCTAATAGCTAAATTCTGGAAGTGGCCCGTGTGTCTATCAGCAGTGAATGGATAAGGAAGTGTACTATTTATTCTCAGTGGAGCACTGCACACCACAAGGAAGGATACACGAGCCAGCTGTAAGAAATGGGTGAACCTGAGGCCATAATGTTAAGTGAAATAAATTAGACACATGACTTAAATGTTGTGTGGTTGCTTTTATGTGAGTCTTGGTCAAAAGGGGGAGGAGAGGTACAGATGGAGGGACACCGGCATGCAGAGGAGGAAAAGTAGGGGATGAGAGAAAGGAACTGGGATGTGTTGTGTACACACACGAGCTCCACACAAGGGGGCGAACACTGTACTGCAAATAATAGAAAGGAGGAGGATCGAGAAATGGCAGGAAGGGAAGAAGGAAGGGGAGAGGGGATGAAGTAAGGAGCTGAGATGTGTTGTGCCCATGTGGCAATGCCACACAAGGAACGTAAATGTGACATGCAGCGAACTTTAACTGATAAACTACAATTAAAAATAAAGGAGAAAGCTGAGCCAGTCTGGAGAGAATGGGTCTCTGGGTAGATGTCCATACACAAAGCTGCACAGACTTCCACTTGTGTCTTGGCCACACCAAAGTGGATGTCTTCGTGAGTCCCCATGGGAAGGTGTGTGTGTGTGTGTGTGTGTGTGTGTGTGTGTGTGTGTGTGTAAAAGACGGTTAGAATTCCAGGAAACTTACATTTGGGGTTGAATGTTCCTCTCATTAGCACTGTGATCTTGAGCGAGCAGACTTAGTTCTTTCAGCCATAGTTTTTCATCTACAAGTGGAAATAATCCTCCTTCATGGGCATCTTTGGGAGGATTGTGTGCAAGAGTTAATCTAAAGCATCTGGAAAACATCTGGTGCAGAAAAGGTAATTAACACACACTTCAGCTCTCTCCTCACCTGCTCCTCCTCCTTACCTTGGGAAGGCCTCGCTCCAACTCCATTATTACTCTGAAAAGATGGGGGAGCAAGTGTCTGTCCATGCCAACAGGGCAACACTGCGAATGGTGAGCTAGAGCTATGAATATCTGTGCTCATGCAGGCGGTGCTCATGCTGTCCACTAGCTGAGTTCGAGTGGTCACCTTGACCACAGCTGGAGTCATGCAGACAAGGCTAAAACAGAGGCTCTGTCTCCACCAGTGCTTCTCTCTTCCATCGCTTTCAAGCACCCTGACCTGGGCAGGATGTGACACTGGAGTGCATATAAAGTGCTTTCCTACCACAGGCACGTTCTCCTCCCTGAGACACAATACCAGACACGTGCAGCTTACAGGTCACTCACTTTCACTCATGGGGTGTAGAGGCTGTGCGGCTCCTAGGCAGCATGGTGTGGCTCAGGGGAGGGGTAGAGGGAAAGCCGCTCACCTCCTGGTAACCAGGATGCAGAGAGCGTGAAGACAGAGAGGCCCTACGCCCCACCTCCTAACAGTAAGTCAGCTGCCTGGTCCTTAATCCTGTTGCCTCCCAAAAGCACCAGCCATGTGGAGGCTCTTGGGGACAACTAGATACAAACCGTAGCACCGCCCCATCCTTCGTTCTTCGTGTTTGGCTGTGATTGGCCGTTGACCAAGTCTTGTCTTTTTTTGAAGCAGGGCTCACTTTGTAGTTCAGGTTGGCCCTGAACTATCTATGCAGCTCAGACCGGCCTCAAACTCATGGCAATCCTCCTACCTCTGCCTCCCGAGTGCTGAGATTATAGGTGTGAGCCTCCATGCCCAGCTCCTGACCAAACCTTGGAACTGTGCCTATCAGACTCTCATTCCTTCCACACTCCAGCAGTCACTGCTTCCGGTTTGATCCAGGCAGAGCCAGGGTTGTACCACAGCTTAGCAGTCAGCACAAGGCCTCACCCCTGAGAGGTGGCAGCATGGCCTGGCCAGAGACTCTGAGCTGGTTCACTCCAGGAGGAGGTCACACTGCTCTGCAAGCCCTGTGCCCGGCATGTGTGATGCACAGGCTGCCTCACTCGGGCTCATGTGCATGCATGGTGCTTGCATCTGCAGCAGCATTGCACAGGGGCCAGGCCAGTGGCCACTCTGCTCCACCGTCATGGTTTCACTGAATCTGGGTGCTTGGGGTTGAGAAGAGCTGTGGCTTAACCTGTAGAGCAGAGGTTAGGTGAGAGGCTGGGCGAAAGATTCATCTCACTAGCTGAGTCTGCAGCACAGTAGACACATCAGTCCAGACTGCCTCTTTCTGCCTGTCTGCTTGTCTGTCTGTCTGTCTGTCTCTGTTTCTCTCTTAGACTGCATATGGAGCCTAGTTCCTTCACACTGAGATACATCCCCAGCCCTTTTTCCCTTTTTATTTTGACATAGGACTTCTCTAAGTTGCTCAGTTGTTCAGAAGCTGGACTCAAGCTTACGCCCCTCCTGTCTTGGCTGCCCAGCATACCAGGATTACAGGCTGGCTCCACCCTACCAGCACATTCTCTTTATAGAATTTTGTTGGGTGGTGTGACAGCCAGCGTTCAGGTGAGCAGAGGAGGGGAAGGGGAGGGGACGATGTGAAGCATTATCACAGCCCTTTCCACAGTGGTGCTGCACGAGTTCCTTGTGTATCTGCTACCTCTGGCTACCTGAGTCATCAAAGAAGGACTCCAGGGTCTTCATTAGCTTCATTTTGCCCCAGACCAGTTCTCGAAGCAGGTGGGGACCTCTGACCCTGTTACCTCTTTTGTGTTTTCAGGCACAAAAGTGGGAGAGAGGTTCTAATATCCATCTCTGCGTCTTTGATCATACTGAAGCCCCAGTGGAAACTTCTAAGCCTTTCTGTTCTCAGAATGCTACTTCCTAAATGTGTGAGTGTGGGTAATAATTACTATTTCTGGTTTATTGAGAAGCTGAATGGCAGCTTACAATATTGGCATTTCAACTTCTCATTCACACATATGCACATACAGCATGCACATGTACAAACGTACAAACTGTCCTAAGAGTATGCTTACAGCGAGAGCACAGTCCCTTCTCAGTTGTCTTTCTTCTCTGTTCTCATTTTCATTCTAGGTAGGACTATTTGTGAGTGAAGTGAGCTACATAAATTGGGTTAGCTAAACACAAATGGGTGCAGTATTGAGTTCCTGGAAGTAGAAAGTTAGGAGTAGAAATGATTCAGGTAGAAATAGATTTTAAGTATCAAAATAACACCAAGAAAATATCAGTAGCTTGAACACAGCGTGAGGACACTGAGTTTCCTTTCCCATTCCTATTGTGTTATCTCTGAGTTTGTATACATATTTGGGTGGGTTACATCTGGATTTTTTTCTGAAGAAGGCATCTTTTGTATTGTGGCAAAATCCCTCCCCAGCATCTTTACTCTGTAACTAACTAGCCATCCCAACCCCAGCAGCAGAAATTTTCTTCTCCAATACACCAAGAAGAGTCTTGAAACCTGACCTGGAAACCCCTGCTCAGGTTACCTTGCTGCCCTGGCCTGTGACTCAGACCAGCTGGGCCTGATCAGAGAACTAACACTTTGATCAGGAAACTAGCTTGGTCCCACCAAAGCAGCGCTGATCAGAGTGTGGGACCGGGAGAGATTCAAAGGGGAACCCGGCTCTTACACCAGAAGGAAGGAGAGGGAAGGTGAGCAAAACAGCAGAAGCCATGTCTGACTCCAGTCAGCCTCGACTCATTTATCTTTTGTAGCCTTTGGGATCACTTGGGCTCTAGATTTAGCGCCCAAGTTTTTGTTTTCTGTTCTCTTTTATTTCTTTTATACAGATTTTCTGTCCTCCAAGGTTAGAAACTTTAGCAGCACTGCGCCTTCCTCTGGGAAAAGTGTAATGTATTCCGCATGAACCATCCTGTTTTGAAGCCAAACATGAGTTTTTGTGTTCCTCCGGCATCATCACAGTCATCAGTGTTAGGCTTTAGATCTGAAACATCCCCCAAAGTCTCAGATACTTGGGGGAGGTGAGTAGAAAGTGAGCGACTGCCCTTGAGGGCGGCTGTATTCATCATAGAGAGCTTAGAGATGAGCTATGGCTGAGTGCCTGTGGATGGGCCTGTTTGGAGGAAGCCGCTGTGACGGCGACCTGGAAGGGTCTTTGCTTTGCAGCTCTTCGCTTCTTCACTCTGTTTCCTGGCTGCCATATGGTGAGCAGCTTTTTCTCTGCCATGCCCTTTCACCACGGTGCTTCTGCCTTGCAGCCACTCAACAATGAGCTGAACTCTCAGAAACTTGGAGCTGGAATGAACTTTTCCTCCTGTAAATTGCAGGTGTAGGTTTTTTGTTCCCACAATGGGATAGTGACTAATACAGTTGCTGTCATCACTAGCAAATCACTGCACACACCATGGTCATCACCACTGTTACCATCACCGCCACCACCACAGTCTTCAAATATTGTTTATGAAGAATTTAACACAAGGCAGACTCAGAAAATCCCTTTTATCCTCACAATAAAATACTGTCACATTTTATCTCAAAAACAGATAATATTTATTTTTTCTGTTTTACAGAAGAAAACAAGAGGCTGAGGTCAAATTAAGTAGAGTAAAGATTTCAGTTAGAGATTTTCAATTCTACACACAATTAATTTAAGTACTGTGCCATACTGCAACCCCAAAGCATTTTGATACCACTAATTTGCTTAATATTGCACATTAACATTAGTTTCTGTTTCTCGAGCACCGCTTCTCAGCCTATGGCCCAAGAACCACCTAAATCACTTGAAGATACACACTAAACATTTAGTTCTCTAAGTTTTATTTGGAAATACTGAAACCTTGGTCTCTGGGGGAAGAGCATAATGATGATATGTCTCTCATGTGATTATAGCTGACACTGGCGAGCTATTTGCCAGGGAGTAAGGAGATGGTTGCTTTCGATCCTTGACTCACTTCCTGATGATGTTTTGGAAGCACTGTAACTTTTACAGACTCACCTGCTGGGCATGTGGTGGGGTCAGAAAGACCCACTGGAGACTAGGTGGGCAGGAGCAGGCTTAGCCAGAGCTGGGGGCAGACTGTAAAGTCCACATGTGAGCTGCCAAGGTGTGAGGAACCTGCCCCTGGGAGCCTAGACCAGCTCTGCAATGGCCATGACCAACTCCCTCCTGTCCCTCAGTTCAGATGTGATTTCTTCCACTGTATTTCATCACATTTATTATCTCCTTCCTAGTATTTATTCAAACCTGTATTTGCTAATGTGTTAACTTTTACACCTAGGGAGCATCTCCCATGAGGTGACATCTTCAGCATTCCTGAGGAGAGTCACCACGGAATCTACCTCATCATTTGTGCGACTGACATCTCACACACGATGCTCCAGTATTTGTGTTTTTAAAACTTGATTTTACTGGTACATTTTATACATAGCTTACAATCACATTCAACACTGAGAGTTGGTACCAGTGCATGGTGCATCGTGATTCTCATTTTTTTAAATTCCCCTGTTCTCCCTACCACCTCCACCCTCTATATACATGAACTTTGTTTTCTTTTGGAAAATATCATATTTTTCTTTACCTTCTTTACCCCACTCCCCTTTCCCTTTTCTTTTTGAATATTTTCTTTCTATTTCACATCACCTATCATACATTCTGGACCTCATTTATACCTTCAGTATTTCAGGCTGGAGAAATGACACAATAGTTATACAGCTGTGTCACATTTATTTCACTTATGAGTGTATCAATTTGGATATGAATGTAAGTATACATCCATTGAGTATAAATGCCTAACTTATCATTCTTTATGGCTGAGTAATATTCTGCTTTATTAAAAAACCCTTCTTTATTCAGTCTCCAGTTGAGGGGCACTTGGGCCCTTTCCAAGATTTAGCTATCACAAACTGAGCTGCTATAAACGTGGATACACATATGTCACAGTGATATGATGCTTTTAGTTTTCTTCATGTATTTATTTACCTACTAGGAAAATAGCAGGGTCACATGGAACCTCTAAACCTAGCTTCTTGAGGAATCCCCACACTGATTCCCACAGTGTGTTACATCAGTCTGCATTCCTGCCAACAGTGGATTAGAGGCCTAAATATTAAAACAGAAACACTAAACCTGCTAGAAAATAGATTAGGTAGAAATCTTGGAGATATTGGCTTATGGAAAGACTTTATGAACAAAATCTCAGCAGTATGGGAAGAAGCTGAGAGAATTAACAACTAGAATTTCATCTCATTAAAAAGCTTCTAATATACCAACAAAATCAATTTTTAAAAGAGTTTCTGCACAGCAAGAGAAACCACCAACAGAGTGAAAAGACAACTTACAATATGGGGAAAAATTTTTACCAGCTATTCCTCAGACACAGGACTACTCTCTAGAATATATAAAGAACTTAAGAAATCATCCCCTCAAATGTAAGGATTCAGTTTAAAAAAATAGGCATCTGAAATGAACAGACAGTTTTCAGATGAAGAAGTAAAGGCAGCAAAGAAACATATAAAGAAATGTTCAATGTTGCTGGTTATTTGAGAGAAGCAGATAAAACAATATTCAGATTCTATCTCACTCCAGAAAGAATGACTGCTATCATAAAATCAACCAGCAACAAATGCTAGAGGGGTTGTGGGGAGAAAGGAACCTTCTCCACTGTTGGTGGGAATGTAGACTGGTGCAGCCACTATGGAGATCAGTGTGGAGAGTCCTCAAGAAGCTAAGATTAGAGGTTCCATGTGGCCCTGCCATTTTCCTGTTAAGTAAATACATGAAAAAGCTAAAAAGCATCATATCACAGCACCATATGTGCATCCATGTTTATAGCAGCTCAGTTTGTGATAGCTAAATCTTGGAAACACAATGAAAGAGACAGATGTAGCTTTAACCTTTGGCAGATTGAAACTCAATTTTCCTAGTACCATTTGGTAAGGAGGTTGTCTTTCCTCCATTGAGAATATCTGGCTCCTTTGTCAAAGATGAGGTGGCTTAGTGTGTCTGGAGTTGTTTCTAGATCTTCTAATCTATTCTACTGATCCTTGGGTCTGTTACTTTGCCAGTACCACACAATTTTTATCACTGTACTTTGTAATATAGTTTAAAGTTGGGGATTTTGATA
>PVIR01045131.1:0-10869 GCA_004026965.1 Petromus typicus
TCTAGAAAATATAGGATGAATTTGGAACATCTCGTAGAGCCACAAAGGGAAGTGTTCAAAAATCAAAAGGATGCGGACATGTCATAGGGACAGAGAAGCCAACCCAAAGAGCTGCCAAATGACTAAAACTGGAACAATTTGACAGTATTAAATTATGACCCAAATAATAAAATATCCATGCAAGCGTCAGCACTGATAGAAATAAAACATTAATAGGGAAGAAGGGACAGAACTCTTAAAAGAATTCCAAAGAATATATGTGGACATTCCTTTCTCTAGGAGATGGACCTTAGACTCTTGTCCTTGAGTGTGGGCTAGTCTTACTGCCTCACTTCCAAAACCAGTATGGAAAAAGAAAACAAACTTTACACAAGAAAGACCTGGCAGAAACAACCCCATGTTGATATCATATGCACCATGATGTGATGTAGACAGACACTTCACCTTCTTCCCAAACTGTATCTCTATTCTAACTACAAAAAAACAGCAACCTACTGTTGAAGGACACTCTTCAACACAACTGGCCAAAACTATTCAAAAGTTTCAAGTTATAAAAAACAAGGAAAGACTGAGGAATTTTCACAGATAAGAGATTAAGGAAACACAGCAACTAAAATCAATGTGGGATCTTAGATTACATTCTTAGATTATAATAAAAAGGACATTAGTGAATAAACTGGTAAAATTTGAATAGAGTCCATAGTTTGAGTTAATGGCATTTTTACCAATGTGTATTTCTTAGTTTTGACAAATATAGCATGGTTGTATTAACACCGGGGGAAACTTGAGTAAAGGGTATACACTGTACTATCTTTGCAATTTTTCTATAAAACTAAAATTATTCCAATAGAAAACTTCATTTAAATGACCAAAAAAAAATTCTGAATAAAAATTCACAAAAGCTTCTCATCTCAATCAGACTAGAATGCTAAGTCTCTACAGTATCTTATGAGACCCTACATCATCTGACTATCTTTATCATCTGAGCTACTTCTCAGACTTCATCTATTTTGCTGAAAAAATTAACGAATGATCCTCTGAACCAAAGTAAGCCATCTCAACTTCAGAATCACTTGAGAAACTACTAAGTTATAGATTTTATGGACATATCTCAGAGATTTTGGGCAGTCATTCTTTTTGAGGTGGGGTATATGTGAGCTGGATATTAATTACACACACACACACACACACACACACACACACAAAGACAGTCTGGCTAGATTCAAACTTGTGATCCTTCCACCTCAGGCTCCTGGGTAGCTGAGATTATAGGTATGAGCTACCACACCTGGCTGATAAAATTTTTATATATATATATATATATATATATTTTTTTTTTTTTTTTGAGACAGGGTCTCACTTTGTGGTTCAGGCTGGCCCTGAGCTCAGCCTCCAACTCACATCACAGCAGTCCTTCTGCCTCTGCCTCCCGAGTGCTGGGATTACAGGCGTGAGCCACCACGCCCGGCACTGTAGTATGTGGTACTGGTTGGTGCTGGGTGTGAGTTTCCACACCCAGTATTGTATGTGGATACTGGGGAATCGAACCCGGGCCCTTGCGCTTGCAAGACAGGCGCCGGAACCGCTGAGCTAACTCCCCAGCCCCTAAAATTTATATTTTTAAAAGCACCCTACAAGGTTCTAAGGACTAGATTTGGAAATTTCTCAAAATGGAAAACAAATTCTTTTATTAAGTAGCCAAATAGCCTTATGAACTAAAAATAATTATGACTACTTTAACTGAACAGGAAAATTTAGACACTTTGAGGTGGCAGCAAACTGAGCTATAAGTGAATTTTCAAGAATATGTGCTTCTTTAGAACAGGGTTCTCAACTAGGAGCAGTTTTGCCCCCTAGAGGACATTTCACAATGTTTAAAAATTTCAGTTGCAATAAATAGAGCAATTGGCATTTAGAAGAGAGAGACCAAAAATGCTGCTGCGCATACAATTAGGCACAAAATAACCACCCATAAATAAATAATTATCTGGCCTAAAACATCAGGTAGTGTCAAAGTTGAGAAATCTTGTGTTAGCATAATCGATAGCCACTTTTAAAGAAGGACCTGGTCCACCTAGCTCCTGCTTAGCAGCCTCCTTTACGCTTCCACCAGTGCATAATTGGGCAGTTTTTAAGTTTTCTTTGAGCTTTTATTTTGAAAAAGTTCACATACTATAGGAGAGTTGAAAGAGCAGCATAAACATCTCTTTGCCCTTCACCTAACCCTACCACATCTGGTCACATTTGCTTCACTGCATCTACACGCCCATCATGTGCATACACGTGCCATTTTTTGTTTTGTTGACATGACACACAGCATACATCTCCTATGTAACTACTATACCATCATCATACCTCAGGAAATAAAATAATTCCGTATCATTTTCCTACTTCCTCAATTTGACCCCAAAATGCCATTTTAGCTGTACAGCCCACCTTACCCGAATCCAAAATCCACAGTTCACTCGTTACATTCAGCTGTTATTTCTCTTCAGAATTCTCTTAATCCAGAAGAGTTCCTCAACTTTTCTGTTTTCCAACAGTGTCTGAAGAAATCTAGCTAGTTTTTTAATTGAATGTCTTTTATTTGGAATTTAGCTCATTGTCTCCTCATGGTGTCATTTAGCATATTTGTTTTCCTTCCTATAAGCTAGAATTTAAGTTTTGGCTTGATTAGATTCAAGTTAAATACTTTTAGCAAGAATACTTTACAGGTGATGTGGTGTATTTTTCACTGCAGCTCATAAGAAGAAACAATGTCAGGCTATCCATCATTGACACTAAGTTTGATGACTGCATTAATAGAGTTATCACAAATCTCTGCTGTAACGATATTTCCTCTCTGGATTAGAATGTATAAATATCTTACTTCTTAGCAACATTTCCCACAATAGCTTTAGCATCTACTGATAATTTTTGTGTGAAATAATTATTACATTGAGGTTTTTCAAAGTTTGTCATTTTTCACTTCTTTCCTTATTTATTTATGTAAGACAGGGTCTTGCTTTGTAGTTTAGGCTGGCCCTGAGCTCAGCCTCGAACATCAGCAATCTTCCTGCCTCTGCCTCCGGAGTGCTGGTACTACAGGCATGAGCCACCATGCCTGGCATTGTGCTATATGATACTGATTGCTGGTGGGTGTGAGTCATCATGCCTGGCATTCTGGTATGTGGTTACCGGGGATCAAATTTAAGACACTGAGCTTGCAAGGCAGGCACCAGAACTACTAAGCTAAATCCCCAGACCTTTCACATATTTATTAACTTCCAATATTCTGTAAATGGCAGAGGATTGTTCCTTTATTTCGTCTTCCACTTTCTTTGTCACTATGGAGTCATGGATTTCTGACATTACCTTCACTTTTCTCCATTTATCTTCTCTTTCTTTCTCTGTCTCTCTGTCCCTGTCTCTGTCCCTATCCCTGTCCCTCTCCCTCTTTGGTGCTGGGTATTAAACCGAAGGCCTTGCACATGCTAGGTAAGTGTTCTACCACTGAGCTATATACCCTCCAGCTTCCATCATTCTTTGTGATGGAAATTTCGTGCCCAATTTGTCTGGTGGAAACTCCAAGTTGTCTCTTGTGACTTTCATGACTTCATCAGTCTTTGTGTATTTCCTATGGGTATCTCTGTTTATTTTTTTTCCAGCAAAACATTTAGTGGTACATTTTAGACATACATAGTAATAACACTCATCTTAGGGAATTTGTACTAGTACATGATATATCTTGCTTCTTTTTTTCTACCATGCCCTCCTTCTCCCATGTACAAAAACTTTGTTTCCATTTTTTCATTTGATTTTGTCTCTTCTTTTTCTTGTCCTTCTTTGGTTTTTCAAACCTGTTTCAATAAGGTTCATTTCCTGAAATTCCTATAAACTGTTTTAGTTCTAGGTTTTACAGTAATAAGACTTCATACCATGTACATGTGGAACACTGTTACTTAAATGCAGATACTATTATTTGGGTTGGAGCAATACTATGGTAACTTCAATAACATCACACAAGTACATAAATCATTCATTTAGACCTATTCATATGTTCATTTTTATCCCTCACACTTTAAGATGTCCATTACATTCACTACTTGATTCTATTTCTGAAAGCTGCTGAAAGTATAAAGGTTTGGGTTTTTTAAATTAAAGATTAGCCTTGAGCAAACAATGCCCCCATTCTGATAAGTAAACAGTATCCTCCCCTCTAGAGTCAGATTTTGTCAAATACAGTTAGGCAGAAGGCAACACTTGCAGAGGGTACAACCAACTCCAGCGCCTCTCTTGCAGAGAGGTATACAGTATGTGAAACTAACCGGTGATATGCATTGGGGAAATTTTAATTCTATATGGGAAGTTAATCTATCATATTAAATACACAAAATAGTATATTACTTTATTTATATTTCTCATTTCTTTCTCAGTATGATCAAAGGACATCTTTATCAAGTGCTTTGCAACTCCAGGCAGGGAGTATAAAATGTTGATTCACTACAGTATAAGCACAACAATAATAATAACAACTAAAAATAACAAGTATATAGCATGTGACTTTGAAATACTAAGAACACAGAACAAGGAAAAAACGCCTAATGCCTAATTTCTAGTCAGTTATGTAGAGCTTCTTGCATGATGCAAAACTTTGAAACTTCTAAACAGTAACAGGAAAAACATAGAACAAATGACAAAGTAAGAGGAATGCTAAAGTAAGAACAAATCCAGTTGAATGTCAAGCAAATAACCACAGAAGTATACCGATCATCCCGGCGTTACCTTTGTTCACAAGGGGAAGGAAGTCAGGTGCTTTTTCCCGAAAAACCCTTTTTGCATCCTCAACTTTCATGGACACTTCCTTTGTCTGGACTAGGAAAAAGCCTTTACCAACCATCTGTGGAAAATAAAATTTCATTTAAACTTTAAAATAAACATCTGAGATGAAAACAATCTTATCCTGTTTAAGCATTTTCCCATACAAAATTCAAAACAGCATGCTGATTTTTGTTTTAGTTGTTAACTCTAAGTCAAGGCACTTGCCATACATGTTCTCGCATATACAGGTTCCTTGGTTCATGAGCTCGATTCCCTTCAGGATTCTGCTTGCAAACTGAACTGGATGAAAACTGAATCAAATTTCCCCAGAAGAACAATATGGAGCCTAACCGTTGAATTTGATTTGGTTCTCATCCAACTTGGTTTGTGAACAGGATCATGGAAAGAATCAGGTTCATGAACTGAGGTCCCACTTCCAAAGATTTCTTCTTACAGATGGGTGGTTCTGGTTAAGAAATTAGTAGCAGGGACAAAATGGCACAGCAATGAGTGCCAGCAACTCAGCTTCTCCAGGTCAAAGTATCTGGAGTCTGAAGTTCAGTGGCTTGGAGAGGAGCAGAGGTGACAAGAGAGTATGTGGGAACCAAGGGGGAATTGGCAGAGGAGAAAAAAATAGGTCTGAGTGCTACAGAGGAGCTGGCCCACAGGGCAAAAGAGAAACCGCAGTGCTGCTGAGGAGCACAATTCATAACAGATAAATCCTGAAAGCAGCCTGTATATCGATTAGCAGATGACTGCATAAAGAAAATGTGCTGTCTACACATAATGCCGTACTACTCAGCTATAAAGAACAACACATTTGTGGGCCGGGGAGTTAGCTCAGTGGTTCTGGCGCCTGTCTTGCAAGCGCAAGGGCCCGGGTTCGATTCCCCGGTAACCACATAACAATACTGGATGTGGAGACTCACACCCAGCAGCAACCAGTACCACATACCACAGTGCCGGGCGTGGTGGCTCACACCTGTAATCCCAGCACTCGGAAGGCAGAGGCAGGAGGATTGTGATGTGAGTTCGAGGCTGAGCTCAGGGCCAGCCTGAACCACAAAGCGAGACCCTGTCTCCAAAAAAAAAAAAAAAAAAAAAAAGAACAACACATTTGTTGGAAAACACAGTGTTGAGCAAAATAAATCCCACACACCACGCAAGCTTAAATACTGTATGGTGTCTCTCATACAAGTGAGGAAAAGTACAAAGAAACTGATAAAGGATAGATAGCAGGGCATAGGGAGTGATCTCTTGTAGTGGAGAAGTCGTCCAAGAGAACAGGACAAGAGTTGGGGAGGGGAAATGAGAGGAATAAAGATATGCCATGTACGAGAACCTCATAACTCCAAGTACAGTAAACAGTATATGCCATCACATAATATGCATATTACTTGCTAAGATGAATAATATCAGCAAATGCAAAAAGGGGGATAGGGGAAGAAGTGGAAGAAGATTTAAAAAAAGAAACTGTAATATATACATGTGACCACTTCTCAAAATGATTATAAACTGCAAACATGGACTAAAAAAAGTATAAAGAGTTAGTACTATAATGCCTATTGCTAATACTAAGTCAAATATTCAATGTTAATTATCCCTCAATTTAAAACATAGTTCAGGTGGGAGTGGTGGAAGGCTGAGGCAGGAGGACTGTAAATTTCAGCCCAACCCAGGGCAATTTAGTGACCTAGTGAGACCTACAATAAAATTTTTTTTTTTTTTTTTAGGTTTTTAGGTTTTTTTGAGACAGGGTCTCGCTTTTATGGTTCAGGCTGGTCCTGAGCTCAGCCTCAAACTCACATCACAGCAATCCTCCTGCCTCTGCCTCCCGAGTGCTGGGATTACAGGCGTGAACCACCACGCCCAGCACTGTGGTATGTGGTACTGGTTGCTGCTGGGTGTGGGTCTCCACACCCAGTATTGTTATGTGGTTACCGGGGAATCGAACCCGGGCCCTTGCGCCTGCAAGACAGGCGCCGGAACCACTGAGCTAACTCCCCGGCCCTACAATAAAAAATTTTTAAAAGGGCTGGGAGATGGCTCAGTGCAAAGGCCCTATGTTTAATCCCCAGTGCTAAAGAGAAAGAAAGGAAACATAATTTTTTCTTTATTGACACTACTAGATGGAAACTTACTTTGGTGATACTGGAAATGTCCATTGAGAAGAGAGAATGATTAAGTAAATTATGGTGTTTATATGATGAAATACCATAGTTACATTTATTGTATTTCATAAATTTAACAAAAATATAAAATAGAATATTATGTAATGTTAATTTAAAAAGGCACAGTACAAATTTGTATAGTATAGCACAATAATTAGGTCAAATTTATGGAGTACTTAATATGTATGAGGAATTTGTATGCACTTTATGTGTGTAATACATTTAGACTTCTCAGCCTCAGCCGGGATTTAGCTCAAGTGTTCTACACCCTACCTTGGAAACATTTAGACCTCTCATGATATGGGTAATTCACTCTACGGATGAGATAACACAGATGAAGTGGTTAAGAGTTTATAGAACTATCAAGTAACAGCTAGGATTCTAACCTAATTCATTTTATTATAGACTAAATGACTTCTAAATATTATTCCTAAACAGACTATTTAAGTTATAATTATGAATGATTTTAAAAAATTTCTTTATTCTCTATTTCTATAGTTCACTATAATAAATATATATTAATTTAAAATTAATTATGACAGTAAGTTTGTTTTTAAAAATGCAAAGTAAGTAGTTCACTAGGTTTAATAATAAAAAAGATACACATGCACACAGAAAGAGACCACCAAAAAAAGTATACATCAGGAAAAGAAAAAGTTGTGTAAGTACTTTAGTACTAAATTTATTGAGACATCATGAGATTAATACAAGTTACCTTTGGCCTCTACACTTGTAAGAGATGCTCAAAGTGGTGACCATCAGCTTCCAGACATTTATTGGCATGGCCAACTGCTGAAGCATGTATATATATTTTTTGGTGGACTCTGATACATATATATACACACACACACACATATATAAATAAATATATATATATATATATGTATTTGTATATTTCTCATATTTGAAAAATAAAAAGTAGAAACAAATGTCAACCAAGGTATATGTCACATAGGTATATGCTTTTTTTTTTTTTTTTTTTTGAGACAGGGTCTCACTTTGTAGTTCAGGCTGGCCCTGAGCTCAGCCTCCAACTCACATCACAGCAATCCTCCTGCCTCTGCCTCCAAGTGCTGGGATTACAGGCTTGAGCCACCACGCCCAGCACTGTGGTATGTGGTACTGGTTGCTGGTGGGCGTGAGTCTCCACGCCCAATATTGTATGTGGTTGCTGGGGATCCAAATCCGGGCCCTTGCGCTTGCAAGACAGGTGCCGGAACCACTGAGCTAACTCCCTGGCCCAGGTATATGTATTTTAATTTACCCATCCCCAGTTTTCTTTGTCCTTCTTTATAGAAATAATACATGTTCTTTTTAAAATCCAGAGCTACAAAAAATTTCTATTCTTAATCACCTTAAGAATAACCACAATTGCTAATAGTTTAGGTATATATAACATTCCATATAACATTACCTAATTTAAAAAATAAATCAGTTGCATAATATTTTATGTTTACTTGTGAATATTTTCCAACTATTCTACTATAAAATCAGTGTTAGTGGCTATGGTTACATTATTTCATACCATTTCATCACCTTGACTCAAACTTGGAATTCTTTTTTTTTTTTTGAGACAGGGTCTTGCTTTGTAGTTCAGGCTGGCCCTGAACTCAGCCTCAAACTCACATCACAATCCGCCTGCCTCTGCCTCCAAGTGCTGGGATGACAGGCGTGAGCCACCACGCCCGGCACTGTGGTATGTGGTGCTGATTGCTAGTTGGCCTGAGTCTCCACGCCCAGAAACTATCCTACTTCCCCTTCTATTTTTCTGCACTGCTTCTCAACTGTAATTTTACAGCCAAATGCTAAATTGACAACGTTTTGATTAAGATACCATTCTCTAACACAAATAAGCTATGAAACTATTTTAACATATCACTGAAAATATTGGAAGAGACATGTTTCCATAAATAATTTTCCCATTTTTGGGCCGGGGATCTAGCTCAGTGGTTCTGGCGCCTGTCTTGCAAGCATAAGGGCCCGGGTTCGATCCCCGGTAACTACATACCATACTGGGCGGGGAGACTCACCCCAGCAGCAATCAGTACCACATACCACAGTGCCAGGCGTGGTGGCTCACGCCCGTAATCCCAGCATTCGGAAGGCAGAGGCAGGAGGATTGCTGTGATGTGAGTTGGAGGCTGAGCTCAGGGCCAGCCTGAACCACAAAGCGAGACCCTGTCTCAAAAAAACCTTAAAAAAAAAATCTTTTTTTTTCCATTTCTAATGATTTAAAAATAGTGGTAACTATTAAATTTAGTTCAAATAGTTCCAACTACTTTAATTTATCCTGATATATCTGTAATGTTTGTAAGAGCAAGCAAGAAATCTGACTTTCAGGTGAACACGGTTAGGGCTGTAACCTTTGAAGCCAGAATACCTAGATATGAATCAAAGCGCTGCTGTTTACCAGCTGAGTGACCTTTTGCAAATTACCCTCACTGTGAATCACTTTCCTTATCTGTCAAAAGGGGAATAACAGCATCTATTTCATAGGGTTGTTTTGAACATTTAGTCAATTCACTTAAATCTCTTACAATTCTTTGCACAAACACTATGTAAGTATTAGCCATTATTAGTAGTATTATGGGATTTTTACTATTATATTTCTGACAGTTATCTACAGAACATCACTCTTTCTGGTTCCGTTCCTTTTAAGAGCATGTAGCACTGCCACTGGACAATCACATACCAGAGGTTTTAAGGCTAAGAACATCTGATGATTCAAGAAAAAATATTGTTTTTGGATAGCTTTCTTCATTAACATGTTAAATATTCTTTTTTTTTTTTCTTTTTTTTTTTAGGTTTTTTGACACAGGGTCTTGCTTTGTGGTTCAGCCTCAAACTCACATCACAGCAATCCTCCTGCCTCTGCCTCCCGAGTGCTGGGATTACAGGCATGAGCCACCACGCCCGGCTAACATGTTAAATATTCTTTATGATCACTCCTGTTTATGTACGAAGAGTTTAACCTGAAAATTTAATCTTTTTAAGACTCTTATAGATTTATTTTAAAAATCACCATGCAGGGGGGCCGGGGTTTTGGCTCAATGGTTCCGGCACCTGTCTTGCAAGTGCAAGGGCCCGGGTTCGATTCCCCGGTAACCACATACAATACTGGGCGTGGAGACTCACCCCAGCAGCAACCAGTACCACATACCACAGTGCCGGGCATGGTGGCTCACGCCTGTAATCCCAGCACTCGGGAGGCAGAGGCAGGAGGATTGCTGTGATGTGAGTTTGAGGCTGAGCTCAGGGCCAGCCTGAACTACAAAGTGAGACCCTGTCTCAAAAAAAACAAAAAACAAAAAACAAAAAAACACCATGCAGTACAGTGAATGTATTTACTTCTCCAATGTTGGATTAACATGTGATTAGATAGCTAGAAAGGCCAGGAGCATATTTTTCTTTACCTTACCAGATTCATAACATGCTTTTATCATATTGGCATAATCGCAAAAGAAAAGTATCAATATTGAAATGATACTTTGGCTTCTGTTGTCTTGAAACCTGTACCTCAGATATACTTTACTTTTCAGGCATGGATTTTCTACATTATAGAACCTTTAGCTACAGAGAAGATTTTTAGTTTTTTTTCCAAAATTGTTCCTTTTGACATCTTCCAATTTTTTAAATAATCCCTTCAAAAAGAGACTTGAGGGCCGGGGAGTTAGCTCAGTGGTTCCGGCGCCTGTCTTACAAGCGCAAGGACCCGGGTTCAATTCCCCGGTAACCACATAACAATACTGGGTGTGGAGACCCACACCCAGCAGCAACCAGTACCACATACCACAGTGCCGGGCGTGGTGGCTCACGCCTGTAATCCCAGCACTCGGGAGGCAGAGGCAGGAGGATTGTGATGTGAGTTTGAGGCTGAGCTGAGGGCCAGCCTGAACCA
>PVIR01045132.1:0-10875 GCA_004026965.1 Petromus typicus
GGAGGAAAGAAAGACTCCAGATATATTATGTACAGGGACAAATTTCTCCAATGAATATGATCATTATGTATATCTAAAATATACCAGTAAAATTAACAATGAAAAAATAAATTACAGTAGTTAGGATTTCTAGAAAATTTTTATGGCCATAAAAAAGGAAAAAGTATTTTGTCTGTAAAGAAATAATAGCATTTGAGAAATCATTTTTTTCTGTACTGGGCTATAGAATTATATTTTTAATGAAAAGTAATGTAATTCTCAATGTTGAATGTGATGATGATGTGTATATATAATGTACCAATAAAGATTTGAATTAAAAAATAATAATATAGCTTCTAACTTCATATATGAATAAAACCTAAAAGGTAAACAGAACCATAAGGGACATCACTACCACCAGATTTGCAATGCACAAACCTTTCCTGACAATTTCAGCCATAACATGTAGATATCAAACTTGTACCTTAGCCTATCAAAAAGAAGCCAGGCACAAAAGATTATTCAACATTACAGTAAAAATTTATTCTACTTAACTTTAAATACAGCCACTTGAATTAATTCTACATGCATCCAATCTTTACTATAGTACACTCTATTTGCATTTAGTACAAAATTAAACAATCCTTCCTAATATATGGAAATAACCATATGCCACATAATGTTAAATCTATACAAGTCCTATTCAAATATAAGCAGAACAGATAATATTTTCAAAACAATAGAGCCTTAGTACTTGTATCTTGTCTTAAATTGTGACTCATTCCTCAACAAGATCATTTTAAGTACATATAATATTTAACCTGAAAGTTAGAAATATTTCTAAAAATTTTAATTTACATCCATCCAGAAACCAGAAAGTGGGTTTTCATCAGATACAAATCGGCCAGTACCTTATGGACTTCAGACTCAGCAGCCTCCAGAACAATCAAAAATATTTTTGTGTGTTTTGCATTATTACCAATTGAAACCAAGTTCTCTTCCAGCCTTAGACTAAAATTGCTTGCAAGTCCCATGGTTTCGAGGCAAAACTAAGACAAATACAGATCCTATTTAAGCAATTAACAGTTGCCTTATATGTATTACAGTTAAGTACAAACTTACTTGAAACCTGTTCAACGTTCTTGAAAGAGAAGATCTACAGAAAAATGTCAGGTTTGAGCAAACAAAAAGACTGAGTGTAAGAAAACTCCTACCTACACCTTAGCACAGAGCTCAGCTATTCTAGCTCTGCCACAAGGTGGAAAATCAAAGCTAACTCCTCTTTTTCCTTTACAAAGAAATGCACCTTATCTTCTTACCATAATGGATATCAAATTTATACAAAACCTGAGCCCATCAAAAAGAAGCCAAGGCACAAAAGATTATTCAACATTACAGTAAAAAGCTGATGAAACTCAGTACATTGGTACACTCTGAGTGGAAATGTCCTTGGGAGAAAAACAAACCTTAACGAGCAACAAAGGCACCTCTCCTATCTTCACTGTTTTATCAGCTGTACTCACTGACAGAGGCAGAGGATGTGGTCCTTGAAATAAGAAATAAATGCTTTCAGGGCCCCCTGGTGGTGATTTATAAGATTAAAGTGACTACGAATAAAATAAACTAAGCCAACCACCCCTCGAGCCCAGGTCTTATGAACAGCTGTCACCCATCAATATTTTCAACATATGTGCTATAGTTTGTCTCTCCCAAATACAGCTGATTCCATGTCTATCTATGTTCTTGCCAAATAATAATTTTTTTTTCTTATCTCTCTGCTGAAACTTTAAAAGAGAAATAAACATTTAGGGGCCAGGGAGTTAGCTCAGTGGTTCCGGCACCTGTCTTGCAAGTGCAAGGACCCGGATTCGATCCCTGGTAACCACATACCGTACTGGGCGTGGAGACTCACACCCAGCAGCAACCAGTACCACAAACCACAGTACCGGGCGTGGTGGCTCACGCCTGTAATCCCAGCACTTGGGAGGCAGAGGCAGGAGGATTGCTGTGATGTGAATTTAAGGCTGAGCTCAGGGCCAGCCTGAACCACAAAGCGAGACCCTGTCTCAAAAAATAATAAAAGAAAAGAAAAATAAACATTTAATATCTTTGCACAAATCACCCCACTTCTCTCTTTAGATAATTTATCAACGGCAGGGGTGTATCTCAGTAGTAGAGTATTTGTCTGGCATGCAAGAAGCCTTGGGTTCCATCTTCAGGCCAGCCAATATTATAATAATTCTAACCAAATGAATAGACCTTGCACAACCCTATGGTTAGTGCTTCACAACACAAACACAGATTTGCAGGGATATGTTTTCTTTTTTGAGCACTGGAAGCACTTAACTATTGGTGTTGATCTTTTAATGTCAATAGGTTGCTAAAAGTAATGGTTCATATAATGCAAGTATATAACTGGTTTTCACTAGGAACTGCAACTCACATTCAGGGCCTCTCAGTGGCCTGTTAAAGTTGAAATTCTCCACACAGCCAGATGAGATTGATCTCATAAACAATCTGAAAAGTAAATGGCCCAATTAGTAGAAACGTTATTCACCAAAGAACCTGCTCAAAGGTGTTCAACCCTTGGCTGAACATTACAATCAACAGGGGAGTGTTTTAAAACTGAGGAAGCCAAGTTACTTCCAGAGATTCTGATATAATTGACCTGGAATGAGGCCAGGACATGAGTCCTCTGTAAAGGCTCCCGAGGACATTCCTAAGGACAGCCAAGATTGACTACACAGAGGAGCCCTTATGTTCAGGGGCTCCCAGCAAGGCAGCGCAGGCTGCTTCCCTGTCCACTTGCAGCTGAGTCCAGACTACATAAAGTATCAGTCACTCACCTTCCCCTACTTCTGCTGTTTACCCCCTTTTTCTGATGCATCAAGATCATAAAATAGCCAATAATAAAGTCTGCCTATCCTAAAGTGGCATATTTTACAATGTCATGGTTACCACCAATTACAAATGTTAACATTTCATTGCTCATAGAAATTATAAAAGTTGGGCCGGGGAGTTAGCTCAGTGGTTCTGGCACCTGTCTTGCAAGCACAAGGACCCGGGTTCGATTTCCCTGTAACCACATAACAATACTGGGTGTGGAGACCCACACCCAGCAGCAACCAGTACCACATACCACAGTGCCGGGCGTGGTGGCTCACGCCTGTAATCCCAGCACTTGAGAGGCAGAGGCAGGAGGATTGCTGTGATGTGAGTTTGAGGCTGAGCTCAGGGCCAGCCTGAACCACAAAGCAAGACCCTGTCTCAAAAAACCTAAAAAAAAAGAAATTATAAAAGTTGAGCAGCACACAAAATTTTGAAGCTATGGTTATAGTTTTTTACATCACCCAATCATGAGATACAGAATTGGACCAGAAGGTGAGCAGATTAATGCCTTCTTGAAACATTTTTACCCTTGGCCTCTGTGATACTGTGTTCTCTTCTTTCCTTGACATCTTCCCAGGCTGTTCCTTGCCATTCATATACCAGCCATTTTCACACTTTATGGAGAATTAAAGCTGCACAGAGGTTTTCCTAAAACATAGAGAGCCACCCCCGTCCCAGGGTCTCTCATTTACTAGGTCTAAGGCAGTGGTGAAGAACCTGTGTGTATATCACTGAAAACTCTAAAAAGTTCGCCATCACTGGTCTAGGGGGAGTCCCAAGAATTTATAGTTCTAACAAGTTCCCAGATGATGCCAGTGCCACTGGTCTAAGGGCCACAGATTAAGAGCTACAGTCCATACTTTGTGTTGAGGTTCCACAAAGCTCAATTCTAGATCCTCCTCTCATACAGCTCCACATTTCCTCTTTTCAATCACAGCCAATGCTGCCCCTTAAATTAGATGACCCCATGTTTCTGCCTTTAGCTATGTCTCTTGCAAGCTTCCTTGAGGACCAGCTGTCCACTGGAACACCTTCATTTTGTGGACTCAGAAGCATCACCATTTCAACTTTCCAAGGCCAGATTTGCAATTTTAATCCTTTTTAAACCTAGTGTCTTTCTTATTCTGGGTTCTACACCATAGTCAATGGTTTCTCCACCCAACTGCACAAACAAAATCTATGACTTTCGACTGGTACCATCACCTTCCTCCTGCCCATGATCAACAAGCAATTCATTCTGCTGTGAAGTCCACCTACTTCCCAAACATATCTCAAATAGTTTCACTTTTCTCAAATGTGCTACCTCAACTCTTCTCTGGGGTATAATCATCTCTCACCAGAACTGCAGTGCCCCATATAGATCCTATCCCTCCCACCCAGTTTTTTTCTTCATAATATAAGCAGTTATTTTTCAAAGTTAAAATCTGATTGTATCACTTTCTGCCCCAAAATGGCTTTTCTGACTTAGAATTAAAATAAAAATCTTGACCTACAAGTCCTGGAAAGGACTGGCTTCCATTCACCTTCCCCCAAAGCTCATGCTCTGTCTGCCTGGCCCTCTACACATGATCCCAGATGCTTTCTCTCAGTTCTTTGAACTTCCCTAGCTCCATCCTCCACAAAGAAAGGCCTTATCTGCTGCGGTACAACAGTCCAGCTTCTCCACTTACTATCTGCCTTTGCCTAGTTACCTCCAGCTCATCAGTCAGCCCTTGCATGAGATGTTACTTATTCTGAAAATTTCTTTCTTACATACTGCAATTTTCAACCCCAAAAGACCTAAGTCTTCTCTTCTTATAACAAATATTTTGTATGGCCACTTTTACTATATCACAAAATTAAATTTATAGATCATATAACCTCTCTATACATCTAATTTCAAAAGTAATCAAATTGGTATCCAAATCGTAAAGTAAAGCAGAAAAATAATAGTAATATTATTTCAGCATGTAAATATCTAGTCACCTGAAAAGATTCAATAATGTAATCTTGTACTTGAATATGAGTTCATATCAAGAATCTCTGTGAATGAAATGCCGACCAATATAGAGTTGCTGCAATGATGACACAAATACCATCAGCAGCTTTATCATCAATGATATGTCTCCAAAATGATGAATGCCTCTCATTAAAGTTGCAAATAATATGAAGTAGAATCTTCACTCAATTTATAGTATTCATTTAACCAAGCATAATGCCACTATGTGATATAGATATGCATTGCATATCAGCAAAGGCTAAGGAGATATTTGACCTAAAAAGAGTAAACCAGATCAGAAATTCAAAAATATCCAAACGTTTACATTAAGAGGTAATAATATACAAATCTTCTAGAAGAGTTTAGAAAGTTAAAGTAAGTTGCCACAAGGGTGAAGCCAGGAATAGAGAACTCATGTATTAAATATTAAAATCATGCAAAATACTTTGTATTTATTTGTGAAATGGAGTTTAGTTCCAGGCTCAAAACAATTAAATATAACTGTCAGAGGACATTTGAACGTCAAATGTGAAGTGAGAGAACTCTTCACGCACTTGACAGCTGAGCAGCAGTTGCATCTACCACTCTGTTCCTCTCCCATGGAATCCTTCTAATCACATTGGGACAGGCAAAAGTGCTCCAGCTGATTTCTAAGTCCTTCTCCTGTGCCAGGACTGCCACCGTGAGAGGCAGTAAGAGCTGCCTCCACTTTTACTGCTTACCCACTCCACATGCTTTCACAGAATCTTGCTTTTTCTTTGTAGGGTTACATTCACCAGAAAACACTCCAAGGTTCCACAGACTGAAGATAACCAGCGGGAAAAAACTGCAGTTGCAACTCTCATTAACCCCTAAATAATACAACATAAAAATATTTACACAGCCCTTACATTGCATTGGATATAATAAGTAATCTAGAGATCAAGAATAGAAGAAGATGTGTGTAAATTACATGAAAATACTCTAATTTTACACAAGGGACTAGAGCATCTATAGATTTCTGACTTGATCTGGGATAAGTCACACATAAGAAAGAAAGAAAAGAAATACTCTTTGGTATCAAATTTTTAAATCTTTCACTTGACAAGCTCTGCATGGTTAAATCTGTCTCAGATTTATCACTTTAGAAGGTGATATTTATCAGCTTTACAAATGTATCCTGCTTTACTACATATTCTGGTATTAGGTAAATGGTCTAAGAAGCTAATAGACAACATTGAAAAAGCAGAATGGAGACTTATGGGAAGGGTGCTTTAAGGAAAAAAAGATAATTTCATAGTTATGATATGTTCATATCTTCAAATTAAGAACAGGGGAATAATTATAGCTTAAATGAAGAAACAAGATAATTAGGATTGAGAAAGATAAAAGGCTCTGGTAGATAATATTTGCATGAGCATAGGAAAGTAAACACACATTATTAATTTTAAAACAGTTAACATTCGATCAAGAAGAATTAAGAGGAGACCTTATTTCAGTTAAAGGAAATGCCTATCATTATGAAACAGTGTCTAAATTTTTTAAGTTAAAATACAGCCATATGAAAATGATCTGTAAATACACTATTTATTAAAAGAAAGAGTTTAAAAACTTAAAACAAGTTGTCACATGGGAGAATAATATGCATGACAGTTTTTTTGTTCATTGTAAATGTCATGATATTTCTTTTTTATTTATATAATTATTATCTTGATAAATTTTTGTACTTAAATTTCTGAAAAGGACAATGAACTTTTAAAGACTACATCTAACTCACTCTGAGTCCTGTTACCAAATGGTATGACAATGCAATCTTTCAATCAAAATCCAAATTCTCAAGACTGCAAATAAAGTGCTACACTTAAACAATTAGGGTGAATTTTCAGACAACGCCTTAGGAACAGACTGTGGAGCAGAACCTTTAAACTCAGAGCCATGAGGACTACACAGCAAACTGCACATTTTCAGAAGACTTCTCAGCAATGTTACTTTATTAGCTGAAAAAGGTGACCTGAATCCGTAGGCCTGACACATAATTCTCTTTGTGGTATGTGTGAATCAATCCCTTATCATAACTTCTTAAGACATTTTTTTATAGATGAATAGGCACGTAGAGAACTGAGGAGCACTCTATTGAAGAAAAAGAGATTGTATCCTCTTTTTTCCTGAAAATCTTCTTCTTAAAAAAAGAGAGAAAGAGTAGCTTATCAGAGAAAAACCTTCTACCTCTGGGAAAATTATGATTTTTAAGGATTGAAAGTCTGTCAATCTATAACTTGTGAACTAGAGAAAGCACTTCAAGTTTTGATTAACCTGTTCTTCATGCTGTTGACCCTATTTGCTAGCCTTGACAGCAAGTAGAAGGGTCTGTAATGCTAATGTTACTTCAAGTAGAAAAACATAGAATTTGTTACTCAACTTCATGACTCTGGGAAGCTTTGTAAGTAGACAGAAAAATGGTCTAGTAGCACAGGACCTTATGAGTTTACAGTTTAAATTCTATGATTCTAAGAGGCTTCATTCTTCCCCTGCCCCATAGAAGATACCACGCCTACAGATCTGAGATATCTGTACCAAGCAGGGCATGTGAATTGCCAAGGACTAGAGCAAACTGAAAGCATGCTAATTCATTTATTCCTT
Source organism: Petromus typicus (assembly GCA_004026965.1). Classification (NCBI taxonomy): domain Eukaryota; kingdom Metazoa; phylum Chordata; class Mammalia; order Rodentia; family Petromuridae; genus Petromus; species Petromus typicus. The sequence goes on from PVIR01045132.1 coordinate 7,466, forward strand.
TTCTCTCAAGACCTGACTATGTTCCAGGTACCACACTGCCTGCTGGGGAGACAAGGGTGATCAGATACATTTCCTGTGGCAACAAGAGCTCACATCCACAACAGCACATGTAGTTAAGCTCTCTGGTGACTTCCTGCCTTCATAAGGTTTTCTTCACAAACCTAAATTTACCAGCCGAAGGAATATCTTATGATACTAGCCAGTGTCTATGGAGCATTTTTCTGTTACACAAGATTGTTCTAAGCACTTGATGTAGTTGTCCTCAGCATCAGGGTAGTAGGTTCAGAGGCCCAGACCGGGAGGGTGAGTGTACAGTCACCATGCAGACTCCGGGAGGTTTCTGTGAATGCTTCCATCTTTATTGAGGACTACACAGGCTTATATAGAGCATAGGGAGTGGGTGTGGCTATGAGCACACTGGGCCAAAGGGCTGTAGCTAATTGGAGGGGCACAAGTTTTTTACCTTTTATGGTTAGCTCTTAGCCAAACCAAGGAGTCGCAATGAGAGGAGGTATTGGAAGCCCCCAAGTGGCTATAGGCCAGTTTCTATGCATGGGAGTGAGCGGGCTCAAACTCCTTTGAGTGTCTCCTAACATACATGCAGCATACTTGACCCAACCAATCTTTAACTTCTTCTTCAACTTGACATGTATTTACTCATTTCATTTTTTCAGAGACTCAATGAAATAAATAACTATGTATCATCCTTATTTTATATGTAGGGAAAGGATGAACAAATTTAAGTAACTGGCCCCAAATTTATACAGCTTTGTTCCAGCCCTATGTATTAAAAATGGTAGTCCATTTTCTGTTTTTTACCAACAGAATAAAAAGATGTACTTCTTTCATAACCACAGAAGCAAGTCTCCAAAGACAAAGGCAACAAATAACACCAATATAACTCCCTGGATCTTATCTGAGTTACTGCAGCCACATTTATAGTTCAAACCTTCCTCTGTCTACCCCTACCCTTTCGTTCCAAGATGTCTTACATTTAGGAATTCACAGACAGGCATTTGAAAAAATAAGTGCATAATAATGAAGCAAGGCCCAGAGGACTCAAGGAACGAGGCAAGAGAACATGACACATATACTTTTCCATATCTTTTGCTCTATTGTAATGACTTAGCAAATTAACTTGGAGGAAGATGGACCATTATGAGGGATAAAGAGCCCTAAAAATTGTAGTTGAGATTGATGGCATTAGCAACTTCTACTGCTTGGAAAACCTATCTATGTGATAGGAAGATATACTGCAGCTGTGGGGTAGGGGGCGGGGAGTCCAGCTAGAAGATGTAGGTTAAATTAAAAAAAAAAAAAAAAAAAAACCACCAATGCCTATGGTTACTTCCTAGAATTTAGTTCCTTGTGGTTGGAAACTTCTGGGGTCTCTACTGGTCCAGATCTTCAACCACAGTGCTAGATAAGGAACAGTCAATAAACTATTCCAAAGGAAGGCAGAAATAATGGAGTCAAACTAAAATATTGTTGAGGAATCCCACAGAACTATGAGGATATCCAACAGAACTAACAAGATATCTAAGAGTTAACAGATAAACTCCCAATGAGCATCAGTGAGATAAGCTGATTTAATATGTGAGATGAAAAATCAATTATTAATTAATCTCAACATCATTTTAAACTATGCAAGTCCAAAGGATGAGTCAATTGTTTAAAATCATAGGCCATATAACTTAAGACTAAATCAATGACTAATTATGAATGTTCCAACATGACTAATAAATGTTTATGTCATAAACACTTTATGGACCTAAATATGTCCAGTAAGTACTGCACAGAAAAGAGTAATAATGTTTATGTAGCCAGGAGCCTCTGTGACTGATAAGATAGTGTTAGGTCACTGCAGGGGTCTGGGGCCTCCTAGTCTCCCACACCATGACCGTGTTTCTTAGGTTTCTGTTCTACATCAGGGTGAAAAATGGAGACGTGGGGTTGACTCAGAAGCCAAGGTCCCCCCAGTGGAAAGAAGCAGAGGGACAGTAATAATATGGCAGAAAGAGTGAAATGGACAGCAGGGAGAAGCTCAGGGAAGGAGCTTCTCAGCATGATGTCAATGCCTTGCTCATATCATACAGGTAAACTAATCTTCCAGAAAGAACTGCTTCACCAACAGGTAGTCAGGGTCTTAGCCTTTGTATCTGGGGTGAGCCAAGGTCCTCCAGATCGCTGAGCACAAGCAAAAGTATAGTGAGATCCCACCAAGGGCAGCCTCCTTTGTAGATCATGACACCAGTTATCTTCATGTGTGCCACCCAGGCCTTCCCTACACTGCCTATCCCTAACTGTCCTTACAATAGGAAATAAATAAACAAAAGGAAATTTACACTTGGATTTGAACTGGAATTCTGCGCCAGACATGGCACTAAGCTATCATCAGTACTTCTCTCTGAATACTCCACTTCATAGTTTTTTTGTCTTTATTTTTGTTTTTTTCTGGAGACAGGGTCTTGCTTTGTAGTTCACACTGTCCCTGAGCTCAATACTTAGCCCAGGCAAGTCTCGAACTCACAGCAGTCCTCCTGCCTCTGCCTCCCAAGTGCTAGGATTACAAGGGTGAGCCACCATTCCCAGCATTGTGGTATGTGGTCCTGATTGCTGGTGGTTGTGGGTCTCCATGACCAGAACTGTTGTATGTGGTTACCTGAAATCTAACCTGGGCCCTTGCACTTGCAAGGCAGGCGGAGGAACCACTGAGCTAGATCACTGGCCCCCACTTCATATTTTTTATGGAGAGTGATTAAGAAATAGCTTGAAGGCAAAATAGCTTATCATATGAAATCATCTAAAAATGTATTGTTTTTGTTTTATTTTAATTTTAAAAATGATATTTTAAACTGAAGGTGCAGGTTAATATTGGCAGATCACAGCACAGAGAATCAACCAATACGGTGTTGGACCTAATCCTCCCTTTACAACATGCACTAAAGATACTGGGATCCTACCTCTTAGAGAGTTATTTTCCTTATCTAAAACTAGGCATGTGATTCCCATTTCATTGCCTCCTTCCGAAATGGGGGAATACATCCACATATATAATGAAATGTTTCTGTAATCGGCAAGCCTTGTTTTCACAACAGAGGGCTCCTCCCGGTATCTGGTCCTGGGCCCACTCCCACATTGCCAGAAAAAAAGGTCTTTGGAAGCTCAGCCTCTGCTTTGAGGGGCCTCAACTCTGACACTCTGCAAATCTTTCTAACACTACCTCTGCCTTTCCTAAACGAGATTACCCTCAGACTTTCCTGTTTGGGACAGAAATAGTACAATCTGTCCAAAAGGAGAAGGTAGCTTTTGCTCATCTCTCCATAAACCCCAGATGATCCTTGTCATAATTGGAGAATGAAACTACTCATAAGTTCCATATGTTTGGTTTCATATATGACCCAGGTGTA
>PVIR01045133.1:0-10868 GCA_004026965.1 Petromus typicus
ATTCCTACTAAAAATTAACAAAGCCAAGCAAATAATAGGACAGGAATAAAACGAGCCCTTACAGGGGTGCTGCTGCAGGAGGTCTCATCTGGGATGACTTTTCTCAATGCTCTTTGTCAGATTAGTTTGTCTCAATCTCCACGTGATCACTGGAGGAAACTGTGTAAGGTGTGCTTCGCAGGAGGATGTCTGATGGCAAGAGTTAGTCTGAAATGCAGTCTATGACATTCTTGCTGATCTCTGTGCTGCAGATGCCACAGAGGTGCCTTTTTTCATTCATTAAAAAAAGCTTGATGGGATATGGAGAAGGATGGGAGCAGAATTCAAGTCTATTTACAAGCAAGATCAAGGAAAACAAGCTTTAGCTCCCAGGCCAAATAGAAGGTGCAATGCTCTTGGTCAAATCAATCTTCCTACTGAACAACATATGTTGAGAGTAATACATACATGTTCTTGCATTTTTGCTGAAATTGAAATCACTGTTTCTAAAAATATCTTCAAAAGTATAATACAAAGATACAATTTTAGCACAAAAGAGTTATTAGATATGTAAAAAGTTGCCTCTGCTAGAGAATGTAATTAATGATAGCAGACAACAGGAAGTCTCTATGAATAGTTTTAGCAAAATGTGACAGCTGGCGCAGGTGGGTGTGATTGATTCATAATTACCACTTAATGTCTTACAACTATAGCTAACATTTCCGGGTGATTATCAGTAGACATTGTTTATAATCCATCTAAAAGTAGTTCATTCAGAAAGCTAGGAATCTACATGGTATGTAGAAAGAAATGATAGTGGCATTCACTCAGACCTGGCTTGATATCTGATGCAATACTTCAGAGGGGCTAAGGTGTGCAAGGGGCTAAACCCGAGTTAAAAGAAGCAAACCGCTGCACTGCCGTTGTGCAGATACATGAGGAAAATGGAAAGAGCAGAAAGTCTCATTCTTTATTTCAACTGAGGTTTTGCTATTCTACTCTGACTTCTTGATGTAAGACACGTTCCTCACTCAGTTTTTGCTGCTTCAGATTAATTCCATAGAAAAGAAGTTCTGGATTTATTCACATTTTACTTTCACTTATGTCACACAACAAAAGTTGTTTTTTTATTGTCACTGATGTTACATGACTGTTATTTGCTCTTTAAATATATTTTAATAGCACTGTCAGCACAAAGTAGGTTTGATCATATCCATGTTGCTTTAGAAAGAGATGAGAAAAGAGAGAAAACTGTGTGTTTGTGTCTTTGTATGTGTGTTACATGCTTCCAAATATAATTCAATCCTCAGATAATGTGAGAGAAGCTATAGGTAAAAAATAATTACTAACAGCACAAAAAATAACAACCATAAAAAGGCAAAATGTAAAGAAAGGAATTCTAGAACAGAGAGATCCTGGAAGGGAAAAACAGCTATTAACTATCTTTTCTAGTGATTAAAATACAATATTAGTAATATTAGTGTGTCATGTTCTTCTCCCTAACATATTTTTGTCAGGTTGTCATTACATTTTTAACCTAATGTGTGCAAGTTATTTAAAATTTTCCTAAATATCTCCTTTAGTTATAGGTATGTTGAGACTTTCTGCTAAGTTTGAAAACTTGGCAGTTCATGTGTATGAAAATCATTTCTCTCAAATGCTATCATGAATTAATTAATACAAATTAATTACTGTCTATTAACATCTTTTTATATATCCTCATTTATCCCCAATTCTCTGGAGTCTAAAAATATACCAACTACATGAATATGTTAAATAAGTATAATTTTATTGTTATCTATGACATTCAGCAACAGACAACATGAACTCATCTGTGATGTATCATTTAAAATTTTCATAAGTTCATATTTCATAAAAACCATGTAAAGGTATCCATAAAAGTCTGTCTTGGTCATGAGATTGGTCCACATTCTTAATAACTGTACATGTACACTCAGAATTCTAAACTCAACAGATGGGTGAAATTAAATCAAAAATTCATATTTTTCTATCTTTTTACTTTTACTTCCTAGTTTATGTGAAGCCACTAGTGAATATTTATTGTTTTTCTGGTTTTCTACATAGACCTTTATTTGTGTCTGTCCATGCATGTGATCACAAAAAAAGACATTTTAATTTAGAAGAGCAAAAGCAAAAATGAAAACTAATTATGATGCAAGTCTGCTTTACACAATGTAACATGGATAAGAAAACCTGTAGAAATTCATACAATTTCTCAAAAATCTAGATTCAACTTTACTTCCAAGAAAAATGTTGCCAGTTCAACTCCATTCCTTATCTTGGGCATTGAAAAGATTTTTTAAAGAAGATATAGGAGAAGAGCATTCATGGTGCCTTCATTTATATTAACAGCTTCTTAGACGTTCTCTTTAAAGATATCTTCAGGTAATAGGCGTGCACTTTTAAAAAAAGCAAATGACTTTCTATGGGAGTCCAAGAAGTCATTTGAAAGAAAAAGAGTGTGAGAACATTAAAGACAAATGAAATGAACAACTGCCAGAGATAAGCATCTTTTAGCCACATAACTAAAATATAAGTTAAGCAAGCATGGTTGCAAGAAAAATATTCCATGCTTACTGTAGTTCAGCCTTCCTTCTTTATGAAAATGTAGAAGGACATCTCTGAAGCTGTTCCTCCAGATGGGGTGGTGCATGCCTGTTATCCCAGCACTTAGGAAACTGAGGCCAGAGAATCACCCCAAGCTTGAGGCCATCCTGGGCTTCACAGTGAATTCAACATCACCCTGACCTACATAGTGAGGTCCTGTCTCAAAAAAACCAAAACAACAAAAAGTTATACAAAATAGTGCAGCAATACCTCGGAACAGAATGTGCTGTCTTTGAAAAATTCTAATTCCAACTTGATAATAATGAACTCATGAAAATGTCCAAAATGTGCTTGGTATTTATATTCACAGTCCAATGTATAAGCAAAAATCTTTAAAAAAAATTGTGTTCCTTTTTTACAAGATGCTTTTCTCATACTGAATAGAGACTATATACTAACTAATCCACACTTATAACTTGTATTGAGCTGTAATAAATCCATGTGCAGATTAAGAGTTTCTAGGTATTGTTTCTGTTTCTTTCCTCTGTCAGATTGGTCTTAAAAGTATTATAATTTTAAATAACAACAATTTCTCATTCTTAAACTTCATACCCAAATTTATATCATGATGAATTTTCTTACTTTTATTGTGTTTACTAGCTTGATTTTCTTTCATTTGTGATACTAAAAATCAGAAAGACTTCTGTATGTGGAGAAGATATGGTAATATTGGCAGACTAAAGCTCCCTTAGAGAACCAGAGAAATCTATTAAAAAGTTTTTAAAACCTGTTTAAAGACAGAGAGGGCTGCAGAAGCAAACATAACTAAAGGAACGAAAGTGTCAGGAAGGAGTGCACTTCTCAGAAGGGAGGCGACAGGTGAGCGCTTTGCTGCCTAAGCCAGGGGCAGGGGGAGTTGGAGCTTAGATGCTTCACAATGATGACACTGGGCAGCCAGGTGCCCCAAACGCTGTGGGCCAGGGTCTGGAGAGGTAGGAAAGGAAATTAAGCAGAAATGAAGGAAAAAAGAGGGAAGGAAGGAAAAAAAGCAGAGGGAGGGAGGGAAGGAGGGAAGAGAATAGGGGAGAGGTTGGGAAAGATGACTACTATTCTTTGAAAGACATCTGCTCAAAATAGACATAGTATAAGATCTGAGGCTAAAGAGTTATATCAAAACATGTAGAGAACACATCCGTATTTTTAGAAGTTTGTCTATGTTCAAAACAAAGGGTCACTAATAGAAGGACCATAGAGCACATATGGTCTAGTTGAAAACTTTCGAGACAGGGATATAAAACTCTAGTACACCTTTCTCCTGGAGGCCACAGGCAGCGATAAACACTGGCCACCCTGCTGAGCTTTAGGAGCAAAGGCAAAGCGGAGTTTTACTCAAACCCCAGCTCAGTCCAGATAAGGCAGCCCGGGAAGGGTCGCAGTACTTAGTCTCCCAGTGTCCCCTACATCTGCCTCATGGAAGCTTTTTCAAAACATCATTATGAAAACGGAATAAATCTATGCCCTTATGAGTGCAGGGTCATATTTCATTACATATTTACTATCTTTCAAGAGTAACTTTTCCTGCACTTAGAAGTTATCATCTTTGAAGAGTTTTTAAGACATTTTTCAACTTCTATGATTAGTGCCTATGGAAAAGTTTTTCCAGATAATATTATTAACTATTTTTAGTTGTGAGTTTTAAATAAGAATTTTAAGATGTTTTTAATAAAAAATTATTAAAATTATATAACCATTTTTTGTTATATGATATATTTCTTTAAATTCAGCTTTTCTTGTCACACCTGTGAATTGTGACCTAATGTTTTGTATCATGTTTCAGATATATTTTGCTTTTTATTTCTAAAATATTTCAAATTTTTACAATTATTTTGAATGTTATTCTTTCCTTATTTTTATTTTCGTAAGAATGAATCATTTAGTTTTCACTTACATTATTTAATATGTTTTTGCCATGTTTATTCAGTCTAACCTCTGAATCACATACATCTATTGATTCGATTCTAGAATAATTCCATACCAGTGTTTATTTTATATAAAATTGACCTATATTGTAGCACTTACTCACACCAATAGTAACTGAGATTCAGTGATTTCTAGGTTATCACTTCTGTTTTTAAAATAACATTTGCATTCCATATTGAAATATTTTGAGTGCTTCTTTGTTGTGAAATGGGTACATTTTATATACATATCATGATTATATTCAATGTTGACAATTTGTACCAGTACATGATATGACTTGATTTTCATTTTTTCCCATTCCCCTACCCACTCTACAACCTTTTACTCCTTATATACATAAGCTTTTTTCCCCCTTTTTTTACCATCACAATTTTTTCTTTGCCCTCATTATTTACCCGTCCCCATTTCCCTTTGAATATTTTCTATTTCTCTTTATGTCATACATTTTCAGCAAAGTATATATATGGAACACCTCTGTGGTGTCCGGTTGGTTTTTATTTTAGCATGAATGAAAATCTTAAAATATATTAATTTTTATAGTTACCATATTTTTGCCTCAGAAGTTTTAAGAACATACTGACTTCTTATACTTAAATTTACGAAGAGAAGTCCAAATTTTAATAACAAATTTGGGTGTCTATCCTTTTTTAAAAATTTTATTTTTTAGTACAGGTTTTCAACACATGAAGTTTATGGTCATCTCAGGGAATAGATATATGCATATAATTCATTTTAGTTCTCTTTCATTCCCCTTCCTCTCCCAGGTGTATGACTTTATCACTGAGTAATTTCAAGATTCTTAAAATTTTTGGAAGCCAAATAATTAGCTTATGTTCAGCTATCTATGCAATTTCTTTAATAAAATCTGTTGATCCTTTTAATTTATAGATATTGCCATATGGTAAAAGAAGAAGCAAAAATATTTCCCTAATAATCTGAACCATAAGAGATGAAAGGAATCAGTAATGTTGGGTAGCACAGTTGAGAAGTACATGTTGAGCATGCTGATTTTAGATGATAAGTAGAACCAAACTTGACTTCACACTAATCAGCCCAAAAGTATAAAACGTGTCAGAAAGAGGTCAGTGAACAGAGACATATATCAAATAAGGGTCAGCTGAGCATAGACACCTCTCCAGTATCTACAGGAATGTTTGCAAATACATAATTTAATCTTCTTCATTTTATTTGGCTAGTCTCATAATTTTAAGAAATCAATAAAAACGTTGCTTACAAAAGCTCCCCTAAAATGCTAAAGGTAGTAAAAGACCCAATAAAAATACCCAATCTGATTAAAAACAAGTTCTGCAACTTAATGTTTTTACTCTTTTAACTCATAAATTTTAGAAAAGACTTTTTTTTTTTTGAAATTTTTCAAAATATATTTGGTTCACAGATGTATATCTTGGTGTTTCTTTTTTTAAATTTTTTAATCTTTATTGGTACATTACATAAACTCTGCCATAAAAAAATAATAAGTTTGAATCATTTATACTTAAATGGACATACCTGGAGGATATCCTCATAAGTGAAATAAATAGGGCACAGATAGGTACATATTGCATCTTTTCTCTGGTATGAGAAAATAAAGATATAAATGAGTCCTAGAATTGTATGTTATATATTGTGAAATAGAAAATGCTCAATGTAAAATAGGTGGAAGGGGGAAAAATTAGAAAAGATTTTCTTGATAAATTCTAAGTCACATAGCTTTAAATAATAACAATTTTGTGAATCTATGAAATTGGACATTAATATTGCATATATTTTGGAACATGTGCTTAGGCCTGACAAAAATAATTCTGAATACATTTGAGCTTCCTTTTAATATAGTTAGCAAATTTAAAGAGCTGAGAAAATTGCTGAGGTAAGATTATTAATTACAATCTGGAGATAACTGTAAGGACTACAATGTCTTTTCTATATGAAATAGTTCAGAGTATTACTCTACCAGTCTTTATTAACACATTAAAATCTGAAGATAGGTGGTGCCAGGGATTTAGCTCAGTGGTTCCAGTGCCTGCCTTGAAAGTGCAAGGACCCAGGTTTGATCTCCGGTGACCATACACAACAGTGCCAGGTATGGTGACTCATGCCCACCAGCACTCAGTACCACATACCACAGTGCCAGGTGTGGTGGCTAATGCCTGTAATCCCAGTGTGGTGTCTTACTCTTGTAAGCCCAGCACTTGGGAGGGAGGGGTAGGAGGATTGCTGTGAGTTGGAGGCTGAGCTCAGAGCCAGTCTGAACTACAAAAGTGAAACCCTGTCTCAAAAAAAAAAAAAAAAAAAAAAAAAAAATCTGAAGATAGGGAACAAGGGCTGAAAACTTGTCTACACTATCAAAAATATGCAAGCCTACCTAGTTTTCTCTAAGTCCACAAAGTTCCTTACTTTCTACCTCCAAGCCTATGTATGACTCCATATGTGTGTGGTAGGAACTGACCATGATGCCATAGTCATCATTTTCCCATCCAAAGCACAGCATCTATTTCTTAGCAGCAGACTACATCTATCAGAATAGATAAAACATCACTAAATAAAACATATCAGACATGTGCTAGGCTGTGTGATTGCTTTGCTCTTTCATATCCTAGGAGAAAAGAAGTTTTATTTCAACTGGACTTATGTAAAATAAAGAAAATTGTAAATGTATCCAGTGTACTATTTGACCACCATCCTAACAATTCTGAATTTTTTTAAATTTATTTTTTAATTAATTGAGTTTATTGGTATACTTTAGGAATACATTATAATCACATTCTTCACTGAGAATTTGTACCTGTATGTGATATGTCGTGATTCTCAATTTTTATCAGTTCTTTCATTCAGATTTTGGCAAAAGTCTGCTTGCCAGCATTTTAAATCACAAAATAGAAAAGTGATTGGGAGCAAAGAAACAGTGGCTTTTAATCAGTGCAGTACCCCTGCAGTAGAGGTGTTATTGTGTACTGCATTCTCACAGATCACAACTTGAGTTCTAAGGGTTATGACGTTAGGAAAGTTTGATGTGAATCATGATTCAACTTAGTTTACCTTTTAAAATACTCTAGCTGCTCTGTACAAGACAGGTGCTCTCTTGATACCTGCTGGATGAGATAAAGTTGATGTTAATTTTGAAAGATGTGTTCATTCCGGTTCTTGAGAGGAAGAGAATCAGTAGAAATGCATGCATAATTCCACAAGGGCATTTACTAAGTAGGTTTACAGGAGCAGGGGCAGCAGAGTCCACAGTGGCCCTCCAGAGGCTCAGAAGCAGAATCACTCGCAGTGGCTGTCTGCAGCCAGAGAGCTGGAGGATCCACGAGCTGCTCAGTCCAAGGAGACATCCACACATCCTGGTTATTGGGGAAAGTGTCATACAGTAGATGCTGATTTCTAGCACACAAGGCACTCTGGAGAATCTTACCCCAGCTCCTGAAGGTGCTGTATCCTAGATAGCACTGTAATTACATCATGAAAGCCTTGAGCCAATATGGCTGCTTCCAGATGTTGCAATGAAACCAGTGTTTTCTAGGAATGTGAGCCCATTGTTGCACCTTTTTGGCCATAAAATGTACTCCTTGGTCAAAAGCAGTGGTGTACAGTGGCATGCAGACAGTCAGTGGATGAGTATTCTCTAGGACAGAGAGTAGTTTTTCTCCAGAAGCATTACATGCAGGAAAGACAAGTTCATACCTGGAGTGTCTATTGCAGTGAGACAAAGCACCATACATCCTTTCCTTGATGGAAGTGGCCAGAGAAGTGCTAGCAGATTGAGCAATCAACACTGCCCAGGCCAGGCCAGCATTGGCAAGTGGGCATTCATGTCTCTGAGGTCCCATAAGCTCCATCTCTGCTACAATGGCCACTATGCTGATGAGTCCATCAGAGAATGACAGGAGTGGCTGAGGAAAGAAGTTGACAGCTATCCACAGGCTGAGTCATCCATTCACATAATTACTTGAGTTTTCTTCTCCTAAGAGTATTTTGTAGTGCACATTTATATGAAACATAAATATCTTTACATGCTAAATCCATATTAGAGGTCTATCTACATGCCTTTTCCCTTAATGTCTTTGTCTGTATTTTAGTCATGTTCCTACAAGTCTCTGACTAGCCAGCCAGTGACCATTGGCTATAACCTATGAATTGGTACATAATCACCTCAGGCACATTTTTCTGGCCAAGAACAATGTACAACCAGGTGCAAGTGGATGATATGTTGCTCACTGAAGTGGCCTGTACTACTCATGTAAATTTGAAAAGCATCAGCATATCAACAGTATACATAAAATATGATTTGGGCCAGAGAATGGTTATGATTGCTCATGTAAAATGTTTAGCTAGAAAAACTGAATGAACACAAGACTGAGTTCTAGAGCTTTCTAATATTTATAACCAAGTCAAAAAAAAATGTCTGCAGAGACTTGTAAACACCGACCTGGTAAGCATTTTAGAGGCCATTAGCTCTGGGGCATTGATTTCAAATACCTATTTAAAATAATGTCTAAACAAAATCTGGTCAGAATTGATTATTCCTGCTTTACATTTTTATCAGGTACTCAGTGTCTTCTCTATGTGATGAGCCTCTCAATATTATTTGTGTCTCCAAGACACTCACATAGACTCATAGCCTTCTGCAGAAAGCATACATTGCATGCCAGCTTCACACCTTATTGGAATGGATGCTAGTTTCCATATAAGTATTAAGGCCAAATAATTTTGAAACAATTATCATTTTTCAATTGGTAAGCTCATCTTTATTCTTCTTAATAGTTTTCACTTGTCTCTTTCCTTAGTTATTCCAAAAGAACATTTTTAAGGCTCAGCTAAAATGTCAAATCTTAGAAGATGTAAATGAGTCCTAAAATTGTATGTTATATATTGCAAAATAGAAAATACTCAAAGTAAAATAGGGTGAAGGGGGAAAAATAACGATATTATAACAAAAAAGAAAGGAAACAAATTTTATGTATATAGGGGGATGGTAGGGTGGGTAGGGCTATGGGAAAAAATGAGAAATAAGTTGTGTCTTATACTAGTTCAAATCCCCATTATGGAGTGCAGTCATGATGCATATATGTAATGTACCAATAAAGATTTTTTAAAAATAAATAAAATATCAAATCTTAGATAATGGAATTTTCTTCCAAGTGTCAGTGAGACCATTGGTCAAAATTATAGGGGCATGCCTATGCCTGCAAGCCTATGCAGGAGGTTGACTCAAAGTGGCCAGACTGGTTCCCAGGACACGGATTTATGATATTTTCACAGGTGACTCTTTAGGACCCTTTGAAGGCCACAGGGAGGGACTTCTCTGACAATAAATCTGTGGGATCCGCATTGCAGCTGAATTCCTGCCTCTTCAGTGGATGGGTCACAATAAAGACAATGTCCCAATGATTATAAAGTGCAAATTGTGTATGAAACTAAGATTTAAAAATAGGAAAGTAAACTAACAACAGTGTTCAACTAATGAGTCATCACCATATCCCGAAGAGGAGCTGCTCACTTAGAGCACACTTCAGTCCTCGTGTAGGACACTTGGTTGTTTTTGAGGACCACTCTCCTGTAATAAGCTATGTACTGTGCACCCAGGAATATTTAGTGAACACCTCTTGCTGGAAGCATCCAGAACCCAGAAGACCAATCCCACCGTAGAAATAGGAACTTCCAGTTCATCTCAGCATGACAAGACCCCTTTCTTGACCCACCACCATCTTCCTTTTGTTGCCCAGACAATTGGGCTCAGAGGAACCCATAAACAGTCTCTCATTAAGGTCTTTCTTATAAAAAGTCAGACAGCAAAGACATTTACTAAGTATTGTTTAGATGTGATTTTCCTCCAAATTAATAATTCAGCTAAGTGAATAAAACTGTCGTGTTAACACAAATTCAAAGATGTAAATGCATATGTTAATGTTTAAATGAAAGTATTTGTAAAACACTTAATCACATTTCTACCACAAATAAATTTATAATTTTCAGATATACATGAGTTATATATCCCATTCCATGTAGCTTGTGAATATAAAAATTATCATGAGAGTTCTTATGTACTAGCCCATCATATACAATAGTTGATAGTGCTTTCAAATCTTCAAGGAAAGAAAAATTTTGCAATATACCCTAGAATTCTACATAATCCATGAGGGATTATAGTTATGGTTTGAAATGTTACTATAACTACAGTATACCACCCAAAGCAACTTTTAGCATCATACAAAATATTAATTTCCATATGCTAAAATGGTCATGAAACTTTGAAAAATATTGAGAAAATGTCAATAACTGTGACTTAACCACTTTAACATGAAATCAAGGAGAGAGTGCTGAATCTCTCCCTTCCTTGTAGGATA
>PVIR01045134.1:0-10867 GCA_004026965.1 Petromus typicus
TATATACTGTAAATATGTAGTAACAAAATTGAAGAATAATAAAGTATAAGAATTGTTGTGAAGTATGATGAGTAAAATTCCCAACTGCAGCTGCATACCCATATCAACTTTAAGAGAGAGCTCATGTGGAACTGGGAGTCAATTACTTAAAATTATCCACTAGCTTGTACTCCTTGGAAAGTCTTTGGATAACTTTAAGGTACTTAAAACACTTTTATGTCTGAGAAGCCTTCTGGCCCGGAAATCAGAAGACCTAGGCTCAAGCTGAGTTTTGCTTGTTTCCTGTGCAAGGGGGAAGCGAACTCACTTGAGTTTTTACCAAGTTTCAGCTGCAGACGAGGCCCTTTGACATTTTACTCATTTCATAGCACAGCAAGTTATAAAGCTGGTGTGGTGAACATCGGCTCCATTTTAAAGTGAGGGAACCACGGCGCAGAGCCCGGCCCTGGGTAGGGCTAAAGAGCCAAGCCTAGCAACTTCAGAATCACGGATCCGCGCTTCAGTCCCAACCCTAACTCCAAAGTCCATCTTTCAGTCACTCTCTAACAGCTCGTTTTGAAGAAATTGTCTTTCCACTGCGGGCCTTTTTGTTCTCCTGTGAAACTAAGACCGGCTGGAAGTATCGTGAAGTCACTTGCAGGCTGGCCTCCTACGCTCCTCGTGGTAGAGGCTGGGCTCGGAGGTGAAAGACTCTTCCCAGAGATTCACCCACAAGGATTAGCAAATACTATAGCGAAGATTCAGAAATTCAACGGACCCAGCAGTGATTCCAACAGAACCTATGTAGGATTAATGTCTGAAGAATTTCACGTGGTGTCCAATCCAGAGAGAATTAGGTGAAGACTGATCTCTAAGAAGATGATCGAGCATCTTGTAACTGGACATCTAAAAGGGAACTATAAAAAAGAAAGCAATAGCAAAACACTCCCCCCAAAAATAAACAAACAAAGACAAGTAGGACTTTAGCCCTATTTAAGTGCATGAAATACATATACATATATATTTATATATTTATTATTATATTTTTATTTATATATATAATATATATATATGTTTTGGAGGTGGTGGTACTAGTGATTGAACTCAGAACCTTGCACTTGGCAGTGTGGAGGCACTGAGTTACTTCCTGGGGCTGGCCCAGTGAAATATATCCTTAAAAAGGATATATTTCCATTTTTGTAATATATAGTGAGATCTGTTGAATACTTGGTATGGTTATAAGACCTAACAGTGCCTAATTCTAGAGTCAGTTAGAAACACACTGAAACAGTAATTAACCCCATATTAGATATTGGAATTGTGAATCATATGAATATCATATGTGTTTGTAAAATGTACATATATTGCACAAATAAGTAGCAGTCTACATTTGCTATTTTAGCTTCATTGCTGTGATCCATTCAACTTATTTCTTAGCTGCTTGCAAACTGGCTTTAAAACTTAACGAGGATTTTTTTCTCCAAGGTCATTACATATTTCCTCGATAAACTCAAAAACCATCAGAGTTTTGTCCTCTAGAAAGTTCTGCTGAATTTGATGAGAGAGATTTAACACCTCAGTGATATGAAGCTCACCAAGTTTCCTTTATTCCCTGTGAATACTCTTCTCTCTCCTTCTGGGAGATTATTTTTTCTAATACCCATTTCATGTGCCCTTGTTCAAGGTTACTTCCTTAGCCTTGTCTTTTTTCAGTTTAGACAGAGGTCAACATTTCACTCTCTGGGGAAAGTGTCCAGTATTTCTGTTAAAGGCTCACAGATTCATATTTCAGCTCTATACCCAGAGCCTAAGTTCTAACACCATAATCGCCTACAGAATATCCTTAGGCCTTCAAACTCAGCATGTCCCAAACCAAATGCTTCCTTATGACCTGTTGCTGCTCTTTCTTGCGAATTTCAAACCTCAGTAATATGACTTGTTTCCTTTCAGTTATCTAGTCTAAAATATCTGCTTTTCACTTTACCCAATATGTTCTTAGATAATAAGTAGGAACAAATACAAAATGACTGGAAAATAGTCATCTGCTTGTTTCCAGGACAGTCAGCTAGGGAGAAGCTGGGAACATTACTGATTCATGAGGGGTCTCTCCGGAGGGAAGGACACCTCACTGAAAAGTGAAATGGCAATCACTAGAGCAGTAGCTTGCAAATCCATCCCATCGATAATGTTCCGACAGTGTTTACCCTTTGATTTCTTCCTTTCTGGCTCATTACTTTAATGCAGTGTCTTGTGCCTTTTGCCTTGGTTTTAGTTTTCAAAAGCTACATGTACAAGTTAAGACAAGAGAGGCATGAGCAACCATGGGTGGAGAGAGGGAGGGACAGAGGAGGAGGGTGATTAGTTTTCCTGATCACAGCTTTGCAGTGCGGAGGTAGTGGAGTTGGTTGCTGAGAGAACAAAGAAAATACTCAAAGATGCTTGTAAAAGATAAGGTTTATGAGACTTACTAACAGGCACTGGCAAGGAAGGATAGCGTTAACTAAGACTCACTAGCAAGAAAGGGACCACATCAAACACCAGCAGGTCTGGAAGGTCCGTGAAGAGTGCATATGTTTCAACATAAATGTGTACTCATCAGCTGCACTGCTCCAGTGGCGGTGGGCAGGATGAGTACTTGGAAGTCTAGTGGCAGCAGGCTGGACTCATCACACTTATTCTTTGTTGGTTGTTGTCTGTGTGAGGCTTTCCCGGCCAGAGAGGGTGAGGTTCAGAGTCAAGCATAGACCCTGGGAAATGTTTCTGGAACTTCCGAGTTATTCAGGCTTAAGTGTCACATATATAGCAAAAGGTCACAGGGCAGGGTGAAGGCTAGGAGGAAGGGAAGGTCTATAGGTTTGACCTAGGGTTTTGCCCAATAAGAGAACTTTGTGAGTGGGTGGTCTATATGGCATTAGCTATGGGGGAAGGTGAGGCAGTGGGTGAGAGACAAGAGGGGTGGGGCTGTCCAGATGGCCACTGACAAGGTTCAACGTGTGGGAGCGAGTGTGCTCAAGCCCCTAAGGGTCTCCGAATCTGCAGGAAGACAGGGTCTCAACCTTTAGGCTCAGGAGACAGGCACACAGTTCACTTGCCCTAGCCAGACTTGAAGCTCATCCTTAATTCTTCCCACAGCGTTGTTACTGCAGAGAGACAGAGACGTTTTATAGGTTAACCTACATGGGCAGTGGCATTGGTAGCTTGATTTGCTCCATTATAAGACCAGCATTCCAAGGAACAATGGATTTAGTGTGCACACAGGCAAAGCAATTTCTACAGATAACACTGGTTTGTCCAGTTGCCATTGTCACTCATATAATACATATCTGGATACTCTGATCTCTAACCACACATAGGGTACCTTTTTCTGGGAAGACTCTTGGGGATGTAAAAGCCTGTTTTGGGCACATAGTGCTACAGTCTACTTTTTCACTTTTTCACAGGGAAGATCCTCTAACGAACTGGTAGAAAAACATGGGGTGACAGTACAAAGTGGACTTCAACAACATTAGCACTATCTTGGGTCATACTGTAAGACAAGCAGTGTGATAGATATCTCCAGTCATAGGCCCTAGCAAAGCCGGAGTACAGTCTTCTGTTCTTACAATGTATTAAAAGCAATAGAAATAAATGGACTTCGAGTAACCAGTATAGTGAAGTGACACGAAGTGATTTCTCTTGAGGAATTGTTGATTAACTTGGACAAGATAAAAAGGGGCTAGCACAGTTGTCTTATCTGTGGAAAGTATAACCTTGTGGAAATCACCTAGGAACTTTGTCAATACCCAGAAGTTTCCTGAAGTGAGAGGATTCATGTGAACACATATCCATCGTGAGCTTACTCTCTGCTAGGCACTGGGGATACATAAGAGGCAAGATAGTCTCTACCCTCACGAAACTAGAAGAAACTCATGAATAAAATAATTTCAGAAAGTGATATGATCAGCTACCACAGGAGATAATAATGCATCTGATAGTAGGAATATTTGAGTCTGCTTGAATGAGCATTTCACAGAAGTTTTAGGAGAGATGTAGGCATTGGATAAGCTGTTGAACTAAACGACCTATGGAGGCTCAATTCCTTGATTTCATAATTTTTTCCCTTGTACTACCATGTACCAAAATAGGACTTCCTTACAGATACCTCAAGGCTTAGAAACTTCAGACTCTCTGCTATTCCAGGGACAAGTCCTGCACTGAAGTTAGTGAGTCAGTAGTGACTCAGGGTGAATATTTGACCCTGTGGTTCTGTCACCTGTAATCTCTTTCTTTTACTTCTGTGCCACCCCAAATCCTACTTGTCCATAAAGTACCAACTCAAAGATGAACTTTTTAATCAAGCCTCCTGAATAGCACTCAAACATGTTGTTATCCCAGAGGATCCCTGCACTTAGCGTGTAGCACTAATAAAGCCTTTACTATGTTTCACTTGAAATGCATTCTATTTCCATTTCCTTACTAGCTTCTGATTTTTGTTTTTGAGAACAGGGACCATAATTTTCTTTTCTCAGTATCATCCTTAGCACAATTCTCCTTGTATATAGGTTTGCATCCAGGACATAGTCAACAAATCAATGCATATCACACCAGCAAATGTGCCTATTCATTCTATCTGAAATGAAGTAGACATGACCAGCTAGATTTTCATGGGAAAGTGGAAAGAAGTAAGAAAGAGAGTAACTTGTTGGTTTAAATAAGATTGGTCTCTCCTCTTTTCTGCTTTATTCCTCTCTACTTACCAGCTGTATGACCCTGTACAAATTGCCTTAATTTTGTTATCTGCACCAGGGTAATCATATCTACTTTATTGTATACCTACTTAAGAACTGTTTAAAATAAGTACTATCATAAGATTGTGGCAAGTATTAAGTGCAGTAAGCCATTTCAAGTACCTAGTACAATACCTATTACATAATTAGTCCTCATTAAATATTAACAGTTAGAAAGACTGGGGCTGAGGATTTAGCTCAGTGGTTCCGGGTCCTGCCTTGCAAGCGCAAAGGCCAGGGTTCAATCGCTGGTAACCACATACAACAATGCAGGGCGTGGTGATTCATGCCTATCAGCAATCAGCACCACATACCACAGTGCTGGGCATGGTGGCTCATGCCTGTAATCCCAGCACTAGTGAGGCAAAGGCAGGAGGATTTCTGTGAGTTCGAGGCTGGCCTGGGCTATATAGTGAGTTCAGGACCAGCCTGAACTATAAAGCGAAACCCTGTCTCAAAAAACTAAAAAAAAAAAAAAGGCCGGGGATTTAGCTCAGTGGTTCCGGAGCCTGTCTTGCAAGTGCAAGCGCCTGGGTTCAATTCCCCAACAACCACATACAATACTGGGTGTGGAGACTCACGCACAGCAGCAACCAGAACCACATACCACAGTGCCGGGCGTGGTGGTGCAATCCTGTAATCCCAGCACTCGGGAGGCAGAGGCAGGAGGATTGCCATGATGTGCGTTTGAGGCTGAGCTCAGGGCCAGCCTGAATTACAAAAGTGAGACCCTGTCTCAACCCCCCCCCCAAAACACCTTAAAAAAAAAAAAAGGAAGAATATTGGGCATTCTTGTCTTCTAATAGCTTTATGGTTTAAAGGTATTGTTAAGACTATTAAAAATAATAACCTTTAAAAGAAGTGAAAAAAAGAAGGCAGACGATTTATGCTTAGAGTACATACAATTGCTATCATCCTAGCAGAAAAAGATAATTCAAAATATGTAATTAAGAGGTAGGCCTCTACTTGTTTCAAATGTGAAGATGATATGATAGAATGAATATAGATACAACCAAGAGAGCTTAGGAGAGGAGGGAGCAGAGATGACCTGCCTTCGCCAGATAGGAACCAGATAGTTCAGAGAGGTTTCATGACTTGCCCGAGGCCCCACAGGTAAGGAAGGATGAGAGTGGAGAAAGGAAGTCTGTCTGGCTTTTCAGCCACTTCTCTCTCCACAGCACTCCGCTGCTTCCCCATTACATGGCTGAGGCCATTTGTTTCTCTAAAGCCTTAAAGCTTTTGAGACTTCATTGCCCACTGGTGAGATTGGGGCTTCAGGTACACTTCCATGTTGGGAAGAGCTGACTCATGGGACCAGGCAGGCTGGGGCCTGCAGGTGGAGATTGCCCAAGGTGTCTTCTGAGAAGGGCTGTGGCACAACAAAAGAAGAAAATCTGAGGCATGGCTGATGTGTGTTTAATCCAGGAAACTTAAGCACTGTACAGTTCCATCAATCTGATGTGTCAAGAAGGCAAAGTGCCAAAGCCATGTGAAAAGGATTTTCCATCTATGTTTGGAGAAAGAAGCAAGACTCAGAAAGTTGTTGTTTGAGTTGTATTATTTATAAATAGGTGCATGGAGGCATTTACTCTATCTCCAGCGAGGGAACAGTGTTTAGTGGAAGAAGTTAAAATGAACAGAGAACTGAGCATGGTGACTCACGCCCGTAATCCCAGCATTCAAGAGGCAGAGGCAGGAGGATTGCCATGAGTTCGGGGTTAGCCTGGGCTACATAGTGAGTTCAGGGCCAGCCTGAACTACAAAGCGAGTCCCTATCTCAGAAAACTAAAAAACTAAAATGAACAGAGAGAAGGACCCAAAGCCCACAGGAGAGGGGAGAGTAAAAGCACATCTTGCTGCTGCTCCTAAGTCTTAAGCTAAAAAGAATATAAACCAAAGAACTACAGGATATTGACTTTTATGTTTAATATGTTTGTAGGAGAGGTTTTTTTCATAAAACGTCATCTGAATAGTCAATGAATTCAATTTAATACCTACATACTCATCTCCAAAGTAGAGTTATTTCTCCCCCATGTCAATTGATAATTGAAAAACATAAATATAAATCAAGCAAACTTTGCCTCTGCCTGGCTAATGGACAGGTCTTGGTGTACCTCTGTTGGGTACCAGGAAAGAAGGAAGCAGTGAATGATACAAAGCATCTTCCCAAAGAAGTAATTATCTGAGATTTGTGTTTATCTACTGAGTTGTTCATATTAAAAGTTATTTTGTGGAGCAGAAGACAAAGTCTGCTTTCTTGGGCTGCTTTTGGACTTTGCTGTGAACAATTCCTACTACCAGAAGGGTAGCTTTTTAGTGCTAAATTTTGAAAAGTAGTAGATCCTAATGTTTCATACATGAATTTGTGGGTATATTGAAACTTCATTAATTTGGCTTCCATTTAGTTGAAATCTGTGATAATCTAGATGAGTGTTACTGATGATGAGTTATTGTTTTCAGTATTAAGAAAATTGAAACACAATAAATATTTCATATTTATTCATATGAAATATTCATATGAATATTTCATATCCAAATATTTAACACATAAATTACAATTATTCTTATTTACTTCTTAAAGCAGATATAGAAAGCTGGTCAGGCTCATTTTGAGTTACATTTATATAATCATTATAATTTCTTCAACTTATTCAATTATATATATAATTGAATATATATATCTCGAATATATATATTGAATTTAATATATTGGTGTTATTTTGTTTTTTTTTTTTCAGGACTGGGGATCAAACTCAGGCCCTTATATTTTCAAGATAGCCTCAGTATAGCTTGAGCTAAATACCCGGCCTTCAACAATATTCTTATAATCAAGACTTTTCCTTTCACAGTTTTCCTCCTCTTACCATTCATGATAAACCAGAAGGATAAAAATTAACTAGCTTGTATTTTCTACCATTTAAATCTTCTAAAAACAATGTTTTGTTTTATTTTTTAGCTTCTTATTGGGCAAGTTGCACTGGCTACCTTGAAATGACCTCGTTACCTTCTATTTAGAAGAAATAAACTTGGCAATCTATAGTAACCCGATGAGCCATTCACTGAGGAAACTGACATACCTGTTAATCATTTCTACCTCTGACTCAATTTCAATAGAAAGACAATTGTCATAAATTTTCTGTTCAAAGAAAGTTTGCACATTCATTCTTGGATTTAGTGAATTCCCTCCCAAGAAGTGAACACATTCTACAGACGGATTGTTTGCCACGAACACAGTATGCTGTGAACACATTTAAGTTTTAAATGCTCTATATTATTTATTGTATCACTTATCCCATGCCATGCTGTCCCCTGGGTGCTAGTCCTTTACACCCTGTGCTTAGTACCAGAGGAGCCAGTTGAGTGTGGAGTGGAAAGCATGATATGTTACCTACAGTGGAAGGGCTATGTGTGGCCTGGGAATTTCACCTCCCCTCTCTGGGCTCAAGGTCCCCTGCAGCCATTGGATGAATACCATCTTTTTGATGCCTGCCAGCTCCCACAGTGCTTACTTCTATAATGCAAAGCAGGAAGAGGTGGGGTCGGAAGGTGGTAGGGGTCAGGAGAAAGTGACAACTGGATAAAGGAGCACATAGAAACCCAGAGTGAAGAGCTTAGAATTTTTACAACAGACAACAAATCAATGTAGATTTCTGAGAGGCAGGGTGAGGTGATGATAGTCGTATGAGAGTCGGGTCATTCTGTTAATTGTGTAAGGTGTAGATTTCAGGGATGTCATATACACACTGTGATAGCAAAGTCAAGACAAACATTCCTTAATTATTTTTGCTTCCCAGAATAGGTAAGCTTGTACTCTAGTCTCTTGAAGAGTTAATTATATAAGAAATTACAAGCCGAAAGGAAAATCTGGGGTGTGAAGCCTAGCTTTTACTCTTCCCATAGTCATTCTCATCCACATCCCTTACATGAATGTTGACCTTTAAAGTTCTTCAACAATTTTCACAAGGGTTGTTTCATTTCATTTCTTTAAGAATCAAGTATTTTCCATCAAAAGAAACAATCATAAGCTAGGGGCAGAAAACAACTGGCCACAGACTCCTTTAGACTACCAAGCCCCACCAGTATTTCTTTATGAGATGGTTTGCTGGGAGGGCTGCTCAGAGCAGGCACTGCTGAGGAGCAGGCCAAGAGTAATAAGGCACAGAAGTGCCCCTTGCACTCTGTTGAACTGCAAGTGGACATCTGCATGAACATATATTTCTCTAGTTAATACTGTGCAACCTCTGGAAGTGAGTCATTCACACACCAATTGCTTTCAGGAAAGCTATCCTCTTATCTATAAGGTAGACTAGGCATAAGTCACATGGAACCTAACAACAGGCAAGAAAATAGACCTGAAAATTCCCACCGATACACAGTGGTTACCGTAAAAAGTGATTTCATTGAAAAGAATCATGGGGCCGGGGAGTTAGCTCAGTGGTTCCGGCGCCTGTCTTGCAAGCGCAAGGGCCCGGGTTCGATTCCCTGGTAACCACATAACAATACTGGGTGTGAAGACCCACACCCAGCAGCAACTAGTACCACATGCCACAGTGCCGGGCGTGATGGCTCACGCCTGTAATCCCAGCACTCGGGAGGCACAGGCAGGAGGATTGTGATGTGAGTTGGAGGCTGAGCTCAGGGCCAGCCTGAACCACAAAGCGAGACCCTGTCTCAAAAAACCTAAAAAAAAAAAAAAAAAGAAAAGAATCATGAGGCTGATGCATCGATATCCAGGCTTGTACTGGTACAGACAGAAAGGGAGGAATGGTGACAAACGTCCAATTTTTTTTCATGACTGTTGTTGGCCTTTACTGGCAGTAAACTTCTTACCCACAGATTTATCTTTATCAAGGTGGTTTCCAGGCCATGAGTGGAATGGTTAGTGTCTACTATTCCACTTTCAATATATAGCCTGCAGCAAGGCCATCTCTCACATGGTCTTCTTTCCCCATCTTGGCTTCTATTGGTGACAGCTGTTCATGGTGGAGTTTATTGATTGATTGACTTATTTTTTGTTGATAAATCATTGTTTGGCTGACAGCACAGTACACACTCTTTTCCTAATGCAAGATGATCCTAATTTTACCAGAGAATGAGTTGTTTCTGTAGGCACATGATAAGGCTTTTTTCGTAAATCGTCATTTGGAGGACCTCAGGTTATAGCCGAACACTACTGTCTGAGGCTGCATCTGGTAACTTTGAGATGCAAACCTAACGAAAGTTTTCAAGTTTGTCCCCAGATGCGCCAGGCCCACTTTCCAGAAAAAGAGAGAAAAAAGTCTTATTACATTATTTAGTGTGGCTCCAGCTAGTCTCCAAAGTTTGCAACTTTTGATTCCTTCTCTTTGAGATGAATTTTAGGGTACTGTTGACAAAATCTGAAAGATTACCCCTGTTCTAAAACATGAACAAAATATTGGTGTGGATTTTCTCAATTTAATTTGTGTGTTTTCCATGACAGAGATGGGAAACGTCTCAGTTTTTCATTCTATTAGCATATAATGCAAGTCTTTTGTCTCTGTGCTTCTTCTTGGCCTCCACGGTAGTCATCACACTGACTTCCGGTTGCCCTTCAAAACGGTGTGGTGGGGTATCAGGACAGTTTTTTGTTTTGCTTCCAAGAGAAACATTAGCTTCCTCAAATCTTAGCAGATTGTACCTGCCTCTGATTCCTGATTTCCTCAGCTTAAGTACATTCTGTGTATCCAGACTTGCCCTGCACAGTGACCTCACTTTCATAATTCTGATTTTATATAGTCCTGGAGTCCTCTAATGGCTTCCTAAGGATGAATCATATTCTTTGGAAGTGTTGTTTTGTTTTGTTTTAAGTGATATAATGGCCTATCATGCGCCTTCTTTGTTCTATTTCTACATCTTTTCAGTTCTTTTATTTTATTATATTTTTTTGCCATACCAGGGATCAAACTCACGATGCCTGCAAGGCAGGCATGATACTGTTGAGCTAAATCTGATCTTTTCAGGTCTTAACAGTAAGGGACCCAGTATTTCAAACCTCTGTTCTCTAAATCCACTGACACCCAGTTGTCTCTTTGATCCTCAGACTTCCTGATCAGCTTTGCATGACACTGTCCTGACACAGCTGCTAATATCTTCCATGTATT
>PVIR01045135.1:0-10824 GCA_004026965.1 Petromus typicus
AAAAAAATCTAACTAGGCAAAGTATCTTTTGAGGTTAAGCTTTGCCTTAAAGAAAGTGAGCAACAAACACAAATTAGAGCTTCCAAGGGCAAGCTGAACATATATCCTGCTGTTTTAAAATTTCAATTGGCTTAACTCCCAGCAGCCATGGCAAACCCAGGTTAAAGAATCTGGGCCTTGTCTTATCTGTTTCTTCCTCTGCTATATTTCTCCCTTTTCCTATTTCTATTACAGGCTTAGCATAAGAAACCTGGTATCACAATCCAGTGATAGCAACGTGGAAGAAAAAACACTAAGAGGGAGGGGATGTGAAGGATAGTAGGATCAAAGATACAAGAAGGATCAAAGACAGAACCAAGTATTCTTTCCTTTGGGATCTACCCAAAATCAAATATCAGTCAAGGAATTTGCTAGATAGAATTATCATAGCATTGTGTTTGGTCTTCATGTTGGTTCTGTCTTGGATCTTTATACTGAAAATTTAGGGAAGAGTTAACACTACTGCTTTTCAAACATTTTAATGAAAGTGAAAGAGATACAGCACTCCCATATTCATTATTGAATACAGCTATTACCTTGATTCCATAAGCACAGAAAGACCCAACTAAGAAAGAGAACTATACTACAGTCTCTCTAAAGAACATAGATGCAAAAATCCTGAATAAGTTACTCACAAACAGAATACAGATGATCATCAAGAAGATTATACATCCTGAACAATTTGGATATATCCCAGGGATTATTATTGAATCATGTGCAAATTCTATTCTTTGGAGTGGATATTTAACAGAGGTAGTGTAAGAGAATTCATTGCCTTGATCTCAATATTAAGGAGAAACTATCTTGGAACTTTGTCATTGTGGGTGCCAACTAAGAATTTTGGGATGATTCTTTGTGGATAGCCTACTAAGAATTTTGGAAGGATTCTTTGTGGATGGGAACAGGAGACCTTGTATAAATGCTCCATCTTGTAGTTCCTCAGATTAGTCATGTTATTAAATTCTTGACTAATTTTTGGGAAATGTTCACAGATTTCAGCCTCCATTAGCCACAACTGACATCTTGATAATACAACTCTACACTGGTATTTTATTCATCACTTCACATCTATCTATGAAGACTCAAGTGCATTTTTTTTTTATCACATCCTATTATGGTAGTCAAAATTAAATAAAAACATAATCATGAGGTAAAATCTTCATTTAAAAAAGAAACACAGATATGCTCTTCATGAAATTGGCAACTTGACCATTTCATATACTTATATAATATCTGTTAAATATATTCTTGAAAAAAGTGAAGTTGAGAGGCATTCATGGCATCTATTAAGTGAGATAAAATGAGAACATAATATAAACAATGGAAAAAGTGATAAAATATTCATAAAGGGAATATATTTGTAAACACACAGAAAGTTACAGAGAAATAAATAGAGTTTCAGTGACTTTGTATTTGTTAACAAGGTCTGGCTTCATGAGAACTCGTTATCCAGATCCAGTCTGCTAAGGTTTTATCAGAGCTTTACTGACCTGAGAGAACACCAAACGCCTGTAATTTGGCACATGGGACAAGGGAAATGTCAACTCCACCCCATCTCAGCTATTCTTTCCCACAACTATTTAGCTAATCTTTTCCTAACTGGTACATGAATATTTATTTTATGTAAATGTTTGTATTATTAAAATGTGAAAAATTAAAACAGTAAAATTTGACCACCAATGTAAGAGATCTACTTTCAGAAATAAAATCAGTTCATACAAGTTATATGGAATAAGAAAGTTAGCAATCTTAATAAATATGGAGACTCAGAAGTATGAGTGAAACAAGGATACAGGCTATCATCTTAGAACATTACAAATACAGTGGAAATTGCACTTATGTTACACCATAATCTGAGACGCTCCTGAGAATCATCCTCTGATTGTGGAGTTACCCTGGACCTCTGGGATCCATTTACTCTGATATAATTTGACCTTCAGGGATTTGCGTTCCTCTCCTAAGCTGTAAGGTGGTGCCAGAACCACTGAGGCAACAGTAGGTAAAATTTATTAGTGGTTGCAAACATACATCTGCAGAAGAAATATGAATGATTTTTTTTCTCATCCTGCTTCTGTTTATCAGTTGTTTGGAGGCAGTACTGGTGCAGTGGAAAGAACACTGAACTTGGAGTCAGGTGATTTGGTATCAATTCCTTTCACTTGTTGCTTTTAGAGAAGCTTAAATTCCAGGATCTCTATTTGCAAATATGGTTCCCTGCCATATTTTAAAGTAATATTGTGGGAAGTAGAGGAGCACAAAATTGCATTATGAAAAGCAAGTATCATTTAAAGTTACCATTATTTATTGGTGAATTTTCAGAAGTCAGAATTAGTAGCTATTCTAAAAGGTATTTCCTGTGCTGTATGTGTGCAACCCAACTATTTTCACTTACAGATGCAGATATCTACTTGATTTACTTAAGTTCTTTGCAGTTTTATTTTTTCTGAATGAATTGAAATGGATAATACTTGTCTCTTAGATTATAGTAGTAGGTTAAGAGTTTATGTAACCTAAATCATTTCCCACATTGCCTGGGTATACTTTTTTTCAACCCAACTCAAGTTGTCATTTTGCCTTTTAATTATGACTCATACACAAAAGCATCTCCATGAGCTACTTATCTTTGTTTAAATTTAAATCTTTATTGTTACATTATGAATGCACATCATTATCACATTCAACAGTGACAGTTTGTATCAGAATATGACATAACTTGATTCTCATTTTTCCCCTTTCCCCCCACCCTGCAACCCCATAAACCCTATATATAAATAATCTTTGTTTCCTTTTTTCTTTATTACTGTCACATT
The DNA here is from genome assembly GCA_004026965.1 of Petromus typicus. Classification (NCBI taxonomy): domain Eukaryota; kingdom Metazoa; phylum Chordata; class Mammalia; order Rodentia; family Petromuridae; genus Petromus; species Petromus typicus. The sequence goes on from PVIR01045135.1 coordinate 2,850, forward strand.
CTTTTTCCCTTGTTGTTTACCCCTGCACCCTCTTCCCTTTAAAGCTGCTAATCTTTAGGGACCATCTTCCTTCTTATTCTGGCCTCTTTCCTGCATGGCCTTCTCCCCTTAATAAAATATATCAAGATGACATTATGGTATTATTATTATTACTCCTAGTAATATAACTATATCATTATACTTATTATTTTAGAAGTGAATAAAATCTATTTTACTTAAAGCATCACATCTACTCACACATACTTAAAAGGACTGTGCAATAAAATCAAAGAATCCCAAAGTTATAAGATACAGAGGGTGAAGATATGATCTCCTAATACAACTGGAGATTTCCTTCCTCACATCCATGAAAGTATGCCTTTTAATCCATACCTAGATTCTTACAGTGTAGTGAATTCACTCTTTCAGAGGAAAACTTGTTTCACTAATGTTTCTCATTTCTTTTCTTTCCATACTAAACCAAATTTTAAGACTTTTATTAGCTCCACAGTCGTACTGGTCTTTCCATGTGGAAAAGAATTTTTGCCTACATAGCATCAAACCAGCACTGCAAAATGGAGCTTTAAATGCCACAATCTTTCCTGTAGAGATAACCAAGTTCTCCAAACTTCCTTCTGCTGAAAACAGGACCACAACCCTGTCCTCTCCTCAGCCTCTTCAAAGTGACAGAATAAGGAAGCTGAAAACAATATGATTGATTTTAACCAAAATATGGCTTCCTTTGATTTGATCAGCAGTAACTAAATGTCCTTCAACATATAAACCTTAGTGTCCTTAGGGAGGGCTATCATGTTTGCAGCTCTAAACAGAAGACCGCATGAGAGCTCTCACAGCAGATGTTTTACAAGCACTGATTGAGGAATCAGACCTGCTTTTTACCTGTTATTAAGTCAATTTCTAATAGAGGGCCTTAATCATGATATAACTACTATCAAAGCTCTTGTGCTTTAGTTTCTTTTCCTACTTAACAGTTGAGTTTATACTAATGTACCAATAAACATTTGAATTTTTAAAAAAGGAGAGAGGAGCTACTGACTGTATGAAAATGAAATGAAACAACACAACCCCGTTGTCTCATAAATGACCCATCAATATTAACTGTTATTTATCAAAAATAATTTTCAAATGAGTTATGTAGAACCACGTCACCAATTTGTCACCTTTTAAAATGTGTTTAGTTAGCATTTCTTTCAAGAGTTATGTGTTAGAAGGACCAAAAAAGTGACTTAGTAGTTGTTTACTATTTTTTAAGTAATGTCTTATACAGTGAGGCTCATTGTAGATATCTATGTAATCCCTGAAGTGTTTACATAATTGAAGTGTGGTGGTGGAGTGGTGTTTCCATATGCAAGGATTTAAGAGGCAGACAACAGGGCCTGGGACTTAGCTCAGTGATTCGGTGCCTGTCTTGCAAGCACAAGGGATTGGATTCAATCCAGTAACCACATACAAAACTGGGTGTGGAGACTCACATCCACAAGCAATCAAATCAGTACCACACAGTGCCAAGTGTGGTGGCTCATGCAGGTAATCCCAGCACTCTGGAGGCAGAGGCAGGAGGATTGCTGTGAGTTTGACACTGAGCTCAAGGACAGCCTAAACTACAAAGTAAGACCCTGTTTGGAGAGAGAGAGAGAGAGAGAGAGAGAGGCAGAGGCAGACAACAAAAGATATACAGCACACCTGCAAGTCTAGATTGGAGTCCACTATTCATGTCAACAGGCTAGAAAGCAATGTAAGCATTTTCCATTTCAAACCAGTTCACTACTATTGCATTTGGATGGTAAATTGGTTAACTTTCATTGCCCTCCCTCTAAGCCACCAATGACTGAGTCATGAGAAAGTCTCAAAGGTGATCTGAAGAAGGTGACCCAAGTGAAGACACCTGTTTGAGTTCTCATCACAAGTGCCCACGAAACCATATACAAACACTGAATCTCAGTTCCTGAGATGGGGCACTGCGTTCTTCTGAGCAGTAGAGAGTGTGATGTGGGCTACCTCCTACAGCACTGTAGAAAGCAGAGATTTTGTGTCTGTGGACAATGTCCATTATGTGTACATGTAGTTTTTTCTTCACCTTTCTTTGACATCTTTCTTTTTTTCCCAGTTTGCAAAATTTATTTTTTTAATTGAAATCTTTATTGGTACATTACATATACACATCATGATTGCACTCCACAATGGGAATTTGTACCAGTATAAGACACAACTTAATTCTCATTTTTTTCCCATAGCCCTACCCACCATACCACCCCCACATACACACAATTTTTTTTTCTTTCTTTTTTGTTATAATCTCATTATTTTCCCCCCTTCACCCTATTTCACTTTGAATATCTTCTATTTCACAATATATAACATACAATTCTAGAACTCATTTATGTCCTTATTTTCTCATACCAGAGAAAAGATGTGATATTTACTATCTGTGACCTATTTATTTCACTTATGAGGATATCCTCAAGGTATGTCCATTTAAGTAGAAATGATTCAAACTGATCATTTTTTATGGCAGAGTAATACTCCATTCTGTAGAAAAACCACAGCTTTTTTATCCAGTCTCCAGATGATGGACATTTGGGTTATTTCCAAGATTTAGCAATCACAAACTGAGCTGCGTTAAACATGGGTACACATATGTCACTGTTATATGAGTCTTTTAATTCTTTTGTGTATATATGTAGCAGAGCGATGGCTAGATCAAATGGGACCTCCAATCCTAGCTTTTTGAGGAATCTCCAAACTTATCTCCACAGGGGTTGTATGAGTCTACATTCCCACCAATAGTGGAGAAGGGTTCCTTCTTTCCACAGCCTCACCAACATTTGTTGCTGGCTAATTCTGAAATAGCAGCCATTCTATGTGGAGTGAGATGAAATCTCAGTGTTGTTTTCTTCTGCATCCCTCAAATGACTAATGACATGGAGCATTTCTTCATACACTTAGCTGCTCTTACTTCTTCTTTTTGCTAGCATCCAAATGTGTGAGCCAGTAGGTTTAGTTCTTTGAAAATGATTCATACAAAAGATGTAGAAATGAAGAGGATCACAGATTTGCTGTCTTACAGATACATTCTCTGTGATGATAATTTCTCATTTCCCTTGAGTAACTGCATAAAAGGAGGAGTACAATTGCTCTGTATTCTCGTGACACTAGATTTGTCAGTTTTCTTCCCTGCTCATCCTAACAGATACAGAAGAGTGATATCTCATATGGTTTAATTTGCATTTTTGTTAATTAATGATGTTGAGTATCTTTTAATGATTTTTTTTTCATTTGGATATATATTTTAATGTCCATTTTTCTTTAGGGAGAGAAATTTTTTAGAAAAATATTCTGGAAACTACGTAAGTTGTGATAGGTTTCTCAGTGTTAGCTACTTTTAATTGTCTAATAAATGTGTCTCAAAATTTCAAGCTTTTAACTTTTTATTCTGAATCAATAAGAAGTAATATATAGATATTTCACGTATGTATTACTCAGCATTCCATAATTGTAATACCTTATATGAATTCCATATTTTTATCAGAGTGAGGAAATTTGTACTACTGTTCTTATTGAAGAGCTTATTTTAAATCAACTCATATTTTTATTAATATTAATATTATTAATTTTAATTTCAGGAAACTGCCACGGATTTTTCATTACCTCCAATTATTCTATTTTTTAAAGTATCTTGAAATTCATTACAGTCCTTTATTCTTTAACTATCTTTCATGCCTCAACACAAGTATTTTAATTTACAGATTGTTTTTAGGTATTAATTTTTAATACGGATTTTCTTAATATATTGTGCATCTTTTTCCCAAAAAGATCACAAATATATTCTTCTATTTGTTTTCAGGGGTACTGCAGTTTCATATTTACATGCCCATCTATGATCATGTAAGTATATTTTTGTGTAAGATAATTGTGATTTGTTCATTTTAGGGTTTTTTTTTCCATATATAGAGATTCAGTTATTCTGTAAATTATTCCAGGATTAATAATTAAAAGTCTATATTTGTCTATAAATAATGTTTTAAAACTCTAGGCCTCTCTTTTTGGTTTTCTGCTCAGTTCTAATGAGCTTTGTGAGTCTGTTACAAATATGTAATATTAGTCAATGAAACATTATATTAGATTTTCAAATTTAGTGATATAAGCTTTTCAACTTTGTCATTTCAGAATTTTTTAAATTGTAAGTCTTATTTTCAATATAGCCTTATATTATACTTTGCCTTATATTATACTAACACAGAGAAAATAGTGACTGAGGTTCAAATTGTGATTATGTTGATTACATAGGTTCATTTGGAAATATTTCGCAAACATTGAGTTTGCCAATCAATAAATTCAGTTTGTTTTTCCATTTCTATATGCTTTTATTAGTGGTTTGCAATATCTTCGTATTTGATGTTATCACAGGTGTACTATTTTTTTTGGTGTGCAGCAGTGGTGGTGAATCTATCACATTTGTGTTACTTATTATTCTTCTAAGCTGAAGATGTTAATCTGTGAGTTTTTTCTAAATTAGAACCTCAGTATTCAGATTTAATTGCAGTGTTGGCACTTTGCAATAATTAAATTAGTTTTTAGATTTAGTTTAGGCACTCATTTTTTAAAGGTTCGCCATCACTGGTAATAGCAAATGCAGTATATTTTTATATATTTATTTTCTATTTAGCTTACTTGATAAATTTGTTTTTTAGTTTCAGAAGCATTTATTGTAGTTTGCAAGATTTATTTTGAACATAAATTCTTTTATGAAAAGGAAAGTCTTTACCCTTTCTTCTTCTCCTCTTGCATTTTTTTGGTCCTTTTTGCTGCATTAGTTAAGACTTACACTGTAATATTAAATATTTCTAATATTTTATGCAACAATTCTAAAATTTCTCTGTATCATGTTTAATACATCATATGTGATGTTTTCATCTGCACTTCTCAAGTGACCAGTGATGGTGACCATTTTTCCATATGTTTATCTGCTGTTTCTACTTCTTCATCTGAAAAAAGTAAGAGTGAGGATTTTTGAATCTATGTTCTTTAGGGAGATTGACTTGCCATTCTCCTTTTTGGTTGAGTCTGTCTTCACTTTTGGAACCAAGATAATGGCTGCATCTAAGAATGAATTGGGAGTATTACTTGCCTTTCAACTTCATTAAAGACTTGGAGAAGTAGTTGTATTAGCTCTTCCCTAAATTTCTTGTAGAATTCAACAGTGAACCAATCAGGACAGAACTTTTCCTTCTTGGTAGGTTTTTAATTATATTTTCAATTTTACTGATTGATATTGATGTGTTTAGAACTTTTATGTTTTCTTCGTTCAACTTTAGTAGTTTATATGTGTGTAATTATCTTCCTCTTTCTTCTGTGTCTTCCATCTTATTGGAGTATAGGTTCTCAAAGTAGATGTTGATTATTCTCTGGACTTCTACTAGATCTGTTGTAATTTCACCCCTTTTGTGTCCAATTGCATAAATCTGAGACCTTTACTTTCCTTTTAAGGCAAAGTTGACTAAGGATTTGTCAATTTAGTTTATTCTTTCAAAGAACCAACTCTCTGATTTGTTGATTTTTTGTATGCTTCTCTTAATCTCTATTATATTAATTTCTACTCTGATCCTTATTATGTCCACCTTTTATGAGCTTTGAGCTTGTCTTGCTCTTCTTTTGCTGGGAAATTGAGGTTTAGCATTAGGTTATCTACCTGAAGTTATTCTGTTTTGCCTAATATAGACATTCACTGCTAAGAGTTTCTCTCACAGAACAGTTTTCATTGTGTCTCCTAGATTTCTGTATGTTGTGCTGGTATTATTTAATTGTAGAACCTGTCTAATTTCTTCTTTAATTTTTTTTCGGTAACTCAGTTGTTCAGAAGAGAGCTATTCAATTTCTATGTGCTTGTGAAGTTCTTGGAATTACTTTTGTTATTGATCACCAATTTCATTGCACTATGGTGACAGTATTCAGGGATAACTTTGATTCCTTTACACTTACTTAAATGTGTTGTATGAGCTAACATAAGGTCTATTTTGGAGAATGACCCATGTGAAACTCAGAATAATATGATTTTGTGGGATGTAATACTCTGTACATATCTATTAAGTAAGTCCATTTGTTCAAAAGTTTGGTTCTACTCTAATATTTTATTATTGATTTTTTTTGTCTAATTGATCTATTTCTAACAGTAGGATATTGAGGTCCCCCATTATATTGTATTTGTGCTTATTTGGCTTTTCATGTCCCTTAAAATTTGTCTTGTATAATTGGATACACTAGTATTTGTCGCATATATATTTATGATTGTCATCTCTTCCTCTTGGATTGTTCCCTACATGAGAATATAGTAAGCTTCTTTGCTTCTCTTAATTAGTTTTGCTTTGAAATCTAGTTTGTCTGCAATTAGGATACCCACTCCTGCTTTTAGTGAGTTCCTCTTATATAGAGAATTCTTTTCTATCCTTTTATTTTCTCTATGTACTTTTTTGAATTAAGTGTGTTTCTTGAATGCAACATATTTTGGGGTCTTTTGCCTGAATCCATTCTGCCAATATATTTCTTTTGATAGGTGAAATGCGGCCATTAATATTAATGGTTATACTTGATATGTGTTGATTTATTCTTGTCTTGACATTTTCCTGTTGTTGGCTCTTTTATGAGTACTTTAAAAAAAAACCCTTGTCCTCCTGGGGATGGAGATTTAGTTCCATGGCAACGCCAGATGCCTTGTAAGTACAAGGTTTTTTAGTATAATCTCTGGTACCACAAAAATAATTTTTTTCCCTCTTTCCATTTAATTTCATACCTTGCGTAATGGCTTCATTATGTTGGACCTCATGGAGTTGTGACACCTATTGTCTGTTTCTAGGACATTGTTTAAACTTTTTGTAGTGTTGGTTTGGTATTCATGAAGTTTCTCTGTGTTCTTTGTGTGGAAGTATTTTACCTCCCCATAGATGTTGAAAGATAATTTTGAAGGATGTATCAATTTAGGTTGGAATGTTTTTGTTTTAGGATTTGTGTTTAAAAGTCTGCTGTAATTCAGACGGATTTTCTTTTGCCTGTGATTTGTTTAATTTTTTAAAACTGATTTAAATATTTCATTCTTCTGTTGGGTTTCTGGTATTTTGACTATTATATGCCAAAGCATGGATTTTTTTTTTTTTAAATCACAGCTGGTTGAAGTTATATATGCCTCAATTATCCACAGTCAAACTCTTTTCAACTGCTTGTTAAGTTTTCTTCCATTATATCTGTAAATAACTTTTTTATGTCATTTTCATCATCTCTTGTTTCTTCACTGATTTTGATCCATTTTATGTTATTCTTTTTTTATCATTTAGCAGCTGCTGGGTTTATTTCTCATGTTTCCTTGCTATTTTTAAGAAGTTTTTCTTTTCCAAGATACTAACTTCAATCTTATCTTCTATGTCTGATATTCTGTCCTCACATTGGCTCATTCTGCTATCTATGCTTTTAGTGGAGTTTTTAATCTGACAGAAATATATTAGAATATACTTAATAGATTTCATTACTTTCATACATTGGGATTCCATCATGTTCCTGAGTTCTTCTTTAGAGTTATTAATTGTATATTTCACTAAGGACTCTATCTCTGTTGTTTTCTAAGAAATTATTTCTGGTTTCATTTTTTCCAAATCCTCTTTAATTATCACTTCTGGGAGTCCAGGTGATAGAGTTTTAGGTTGTTCCATTTTATGTCTCTCTAAATTTCCGTTTGGTGATTTGGAATTCTGTTTGGGTCTTATTTAAGTTTCTCCTCATTTCCAGTTTTTAAATTGTTCTTGTTGTATTTTTGGTTTAATTTCTGAATAGCTGCCAGTTAAACTCTTAATGTAGGTAACTTTCTTCCAAATGTTTAGAACGGTTTGAGAATAGCTACGCCCTGGGTCATTCTCTAGATAAAGTTGGTCCTTGGGCAATCTCAGTTCTGGCATACTAGGAAACATATTTTTTTAAAGGTTTTTTGAGA
>PVIR01045136.1:0-10862 GCA_004026965.1 Petromus typicus
ACTAAACTTTGAATCTGAACAGTGAGTGTTTCCATGGTTTGATAATTTTAGAAAAAATATTATTTTAAGTTTTTAATCAACAGATCCCTTTCAGACACTGAATCTAAATATAGCAGTTATTTTGTATTTATAGTTGCCTTTTCTGATAAATACTAAGTATTCAATACATTTCATGTTTAACATTTCTTACCACATATATCAAATTATGAGTCATGCCAAGTTCTTATGTGCTTAGGAAGAACAAATTGTCCTAGCTTCAAATGCTTCAAACTGGGTTGATCCACAAAAGCTTTTATCTTTAGGCAAGTGATGTAAATCATAAGTGATAGTAGTGTATGTAAGGTTTATTAGAAGCTTAACAACAATCTCTGACTTGTGCTCTTCAAAAGGGCATATCAGTTCCTACAGTTGAAAAACAAGTCGGACAAAGATAAAACACTACACTACAAAACATGCAGCTTCACTTATTACTAGATTCCATCCTTTTTCCTAATTGGAAGTCTCAGTGACACCTAAGAAAATATAAGAAATACATCAAGTGCTTCTGAGGATACAATGAAGTTTATTTTTTACTATTTTTTTCACCTAGTAACAAAATTTATAGCTTATTAAAAATATGTAAAAGTGAGCATTTTCCTTCTGTGTTTTTTTTTCACATCCTATCACTTGTAACAGTGCTGTTACAATTAAAGAAAAGTGCTTCAACTGGTGGGCTCATTTCATGTTTTTTTAAATAAGGTCTATGATTTCAGCCAGGTGTGATTGGGCAGGCCCAGAAGTCTCAAGGAGGGACAAAGTTTGATCCCAGGCACAGCAACTCGCGGAGGCCTTCTCTATAAACAAAAGCAAAATGCATATGATTTTTGATCTATACATAAAATATTTTATGTAATTTGGTCTTTTAATTTGATCTTTATAAACATCGTTGTTTTACTAAGCACAATACATTGGGCAGAGTTGCTGAAGCAGACTACTTTATTATTGTTATTAGTTTCTCTTTAAATTATATTTTTATAACAAATCAACTTGGGCTTTCTGGAGTGTAGTGATGGTGAGTAGATTTTCACTGGAATAAAACACCACCTTCATATTTAATTCCTATGGCCACATTCCTGTTTCTCTAAATAATACATTATTTGCATCTGTGTACAGATCCTTGCAGTGCTAAAATCCTGGAGAAATGATTATCTCAAAGGACAAATTAACATTTGCTGACCAGAGGCCTAATTTTCTTTTAACTTTTGACCTGTTCATCTACCAAAACGTCCATGATTTTTAACCATTCCCTGAAAACTTTCCCTAGAGTACTTTTTTGTTTTTATTTTAGATTCTATGTAGTGACTATAAAAAGGCTGGCATAGTAATCATCATGTGAGATTTTATGATGAATATTTGAGTGCCATTTTTTTTATTATTATGGTCATTGATCAGTGGAGCTGCAATAAAAACTGGAGTTGTTTAGAATGCTCTCACCTTTGATCTAATTAATTGAAGAATGATATGACCATTGTTAATGTAGTATTTATTTTTGTTTAATTTTGAATCTAAAGCTTCTTGGATTCACTAAATAATAATATGTGTGACCAGAAATATAATAAGTAGTAGAAAATATATTAGTTATAAAGAGAATTGTAACTCACGTTCCATCATTATTTATATTGTTAACATTACAGCAGCATCACATGAAGGAAGGGGTAATATTTTTTATGTCATTAAGCTGCTACATACAGGCTTTAAATAGACAAATTTCTTTGAAATTTATACAGAAATGCTAAACACATTTGGAATTAGAGGGCAATTCAAGAGCCTCTGATCACAAGTAATCTTATTCACGGATCCAGGGCCACCTCTTCTTTTCTGTTTTTTTTTTTTTTTGACACAAGTTCTCACTTTGTAGTTCAGGTTGGCCCTGAGCTCACTATGTAGCCCAGGCCAGTCTCAAACTCACAGCAATCCTCCTGCCCCTGATTCCCAAGTGCTGGGATTAGAGGTATGAGTTGCCGCACTCTGCACTGTAGTTTGTGTTTCCTGTGGATTGGACTCAGGACCTTGGTTTGGCCAGGCAGATGCCAGAACCACAGAGCTTAATCCTGAGTCCTAGGGCCAACTTTTCTTCTGCATGTTTTCTTCAAGGATGTGGCAGTGCCCAAGTGACAGGGTAAAACAGTGTTTTACCTTAAAGGTTGGACTCAGATCCATTGTAATGGCTCATCTCTAGGTGATCTCACATTGCTTATGTACTTACTGGTGGGATTGTAGGAAGGCACAAAGAGGTCATGGATGTGAGACATTGGATTAGTTTGCTTACAGTGTGATTCTGGGAGATGAGGAGTGGTCGCAAGAGGTGTGTCACTATGGGCAGGCATGGAAGGGTGGACATGTATTTCCTTTCTCCTCCCTTGATGATCTCTGCTTCCTGCCTGTCTTCCCATGAGCTCTTTCTTCTTTTCCATGCTACTCTGTTGAGATCATTGATTGTGAACTGAAACTTCTATAAATCTTGAGTGAAAAAAAAAAAAAACCCTTGTCCTTCTTAACCTGTGGATATCAGGTATTTTGTTCCAACAATAAGAAATTAACTAAGACACACTGTGGTACTGAGAACAAGGTGATCCACACACTTATTCCTGAAAGTTCTGAGCCATCTGTTATTCTGCCTGGATTAGACTGTTATAGTTTCCCATTGACCTTAATAACAAGATATAGGAATAATAGAAGCAGCCCTAACGAATCTCCTTCTCTCCAAATGCATTCTTCCTTCCCTCTTTTTCAGAGTAATTGTCCAATTTTCTCTTGATAAGAGAAACAAGTTTTCTTGTTTGTTTGTTTGTTTGGACCAAACACCTACCAACACTGTACCTCCATTTTTCATTTGTTTACTCAGAGGAGTGAGGAGAGCAAATGGAAAGTCTTAGCTTCCAGTTCAGTGGAATCATTCTTGTGCTTCCTACTACAATCTTGTGGAATGAGGACTTCTAATCCAGCACTCTATCAGGCTGCAGGGACACAAAGCACTCCTTTTGTTAGCGGATCCCTATGGGTAGTGGTGAATGGCATTATTCCCACTTCTACCCCTTGATTCCTGGACTTGTGAATCCTGGATATGGGAGACACAGTACCATAGAGTGGACACTGATTCAACTTACTGAAGATGAGTTGGCCACAGTCACTGCTGAATGCCCACTACAGCACCAGCAGAGACAAACACTGAGTCCCGAGTACGGCACTACACTTTTTGGGGTGGTCAACCTGTGACCTGAGGGCAGGTTTATTACACTGAAATGCATCATGAAAGGGACAGCACTTTATCCTTACTGGCATGGACTCTTCTTCTGGATATGGATTTGTTTTCCTACATGGAATGCTTCTGCCATCTGTGAACTTATATAATGCCTTATCCACAGCTCTCAGAGTCAAGTGTGGAAAAATAAAGAAATGTCATCTGCGCACTAGAGAGCTGAAGGGGGCAGTTGAATGTTTATGACCCAGAGGCCACTGTGAAGTCTTAATGGAGCCTGTATCATGAAGCCAAAGCAGGTGAGTTGGAAAGCTGAAGAGTTTCCACTGGGAGACAGAAGGGTCTTTGTGGGAAACTTGGAGATGGACCTCCAAAGGAGATGGCAAAGACAAGGCTCCTCTGAAGAGGAAGAGATGAAGCTTCTTTTCCTTCCTTATTCCAGTTGGTCTCACCCAGAACTATACTAAGCCAATCCAATGGGAATTTGTTACTCAAGGTGGACATAATAGTAACCTAACACATCCATTAAATACACAAGATTGAAGGATTTGTTAACACATATTAATAATTTTATCTGTTTCTGTGTCAAATTTTCATTATGGTAGAGAAAATAAATATATACAGAAGTATTTGAGTTATACGGTAAATACTATGATAAAGGCATCAATTCAGGGTGATAAGTGAAAAGCAGCCTAAGACCAGGCATGGTGGTACATGCCTGTAATCCTAGCAGCCTGGAGGCTCAGGCTGAGAGATTCAAAGTTCAAGTCAAGTTTGAAGACTGTAAAAAACAGTGAGACCCCATCTTAAAATACATAAATAGAAGATGGCTACATATGTGCCTCAGCCTGAAGGCTTTCAGTTCACTCCTCAGTACTGAAAAAAAAATAGAGGAAAGCATTAAGGACAGAACACCCCATCAAGAAATAGAAATTAAAATTCTAAGATTTCTTCACTATTTACTGTGATATGTATTATTTTAAGTGAAGAGTTAAAGCATTTCATGTACCTGACAAACATGTGAGGTGGCTATTACATTCTAATTGTGTGTTTGAAAGAAATGAAGCATAGTAAATTATGTAAAATAACAGTGAACACATGATGGGGGATAGATTTGAATCATAATGTCTGGTTCCAGAGTTCCATTTTCTTAAGTATTTATTACACACATTTTTCTATGGTTGATTGATGGGTGTCATGAGCAATAAAGGAGTTGAAATTGCTGGATAAAAACAGTCCTACTTGTGGGAGTCAGAAGAAAGAGCTGGAGAGACTGATGAGTGGCAGATACTGATACAATGTGTCCTGCTAAAGTTTAGACTAAGGGTCCTTAACTGTCCATGACCAGTGGATCACTTTTACTTTATTATTATTTTTACTCTGAATTATGATGTGGATATTTATAAAATACAAAACTGCCTACTCAAATATCAATGCAACACAATGCTAGAAAGGATGCTGCAACCTTACCAAATTTTGATTGATAAATAGCACATCAAATATTATTAGCATATAATTTTTACTTTATGGTTCATGATGCAAATAATATTGTAACCATTCAAATGATCTGGTTAGCATATTAAATATTGATCCTTTTGGAGATAGTGGAGTCGAGGCTAAGACTGATTACGATGAGCTTAATTGTGAATCAGTAACACAGGAAAGAGAAAGGGAGAAGATAAACTGAGGCTGTGAATGTAGCAGTATAAAGTGAGGGACAGATAGTTTGATAAATCTTTAGATACTAAACTGGTCTAATCCCCAAAACATGATTTTCTGATGTTTAAATTCTAAGAAAACAACTCTTTGTGCTTGTTTGCCAGGCTTCTTTTAAAGTTAATATTTTAAAACATCAATCTGAGAAATTATGACCTATACATTTTTAAAGTCTAAACCATTTTGTTTTGCTCTTCAAAGTGCTATATATTTAGTTGAACTAAGGTTCCTTTGAGGCCCTGGGTTCACACAATGGCCAGATTGTCTGGCTGGAGAATGCAGGATGACTTGAAGGGCTGGGAGAAAATATGGAAACTTAGGGCAAATCAAAGGGTTAGTGACAAAAGAGTTAAACTTTACCAGAAAAAACAAGGGACCTGTATGAGTCAGCTTTCATTTTGCTGGGATGTAATACTCCAGACTCACAATGTAAAGTAGAAGAGTTTTAAGTTAAGCACGGCTTCAGTCTATGAGAGGCTTGCTCTAAGGAAAAAGACATCATGGCAGAAGCTATTTAATTTGTGGTTACTGAGAGGCAAAGCAGGGAAAATGCACTGGAGAAGAACAGGCCAATGACCATACAGAGCAGCAAAAGCTCTGTCTGCATGACTCACCCAGGGACACCCAGAAGTGTGCTTTTCTAATTGACTAGGCATTTCTTATTTCAATGAAGCTGACAAATCTACATTAATGATCCTAACCCACTTCTCTAACTTCACACCAAATGTATTTCCTCAAAACACACCTCATCCTCAAATAAAAGAAAGTCCATAATTTTGCGTAGTTCCTGTATAACTAATAAAACAGTAATGCCTTTCTCAAAGTATCAACCATTCTAGCGTTTATTACAATCCCAGGTATAAGTCTGGGGTGTAAAGCAAACTACTATCTGTAGAAATGAAATACAAGCTACCTAATCCCAAAGTCCAGTGGCACAAGATAAACTTTCTCATGTTAGAGAGAGAGGTAGGAGAGAAAACCAATACTGAAACACATTGGGCAAACATGAAATCTGGATTTTTTTTTTTAAATCTTTATTGGTACATTAAATATACACATCATGATTGCACTCCATAATGGGGATTTGTACCAGTATAAGACACAACTTAATTCTCATTTTTCCCCATAGCCTTACCCACCCTACCACCCCCCCATATACATAAAATTTTGTTTCCTTACTGCCACGGACCGCTCGTGGGGTGGGGATCTAGGGAGCACTGAAGTCAGGAATGGACGGAGTCGGCAATGACAGACAACACACGAAGACAAGAGAGGTTGTGATGTTGTTGTAATTTTTACTGAAGTGAAGCCTTTTTTTATATATGATTTTTTGGCTTGTAAAATAATGGTGATTATTATAGGTTAACAAAAGTTTAAGGAAAAAATAAGAACAGAAACAGAACAGTGATCAATCATTTTGACATTGTGTAAGGTCGTGTGAGACAGTGATGATTTTTTTATGACCATAAAAATCTTTATAGATCAGTGTGTTTTGTACACAACTTTTCTAAGGAAGTGGACCTTTGTTATTTTTTTAATCTTGTTTCTATAGATTTTATGTGAGCATTAATTTATTTTTGTCAGGTGGCCATGTTATTTTATTTTAGCTGAAACTTATTGTGTCTAACAAGGTGTTTTTTGTTTATGTTATTTTTGTTTGGTGAGAAAGCACAGAACAGTTTACAGGGAAAAACAGAATAGTTTAGAAGGGAGAAAGTGGCTTGCTTTTACATACTCTTGGGCTAATTGCGCGCCTCCTGGCGAAGCATACTCAACTCAGGCTCTAGGCCTGGGGAGCCTAAGCCTCAAGCACAGGGGTCGTCCACCCGGGACTTCAGTCCCTACTTTGTCTTGCCTTATTCGGAGGGGGCATGGCACCTTACTTTTTTGTTACAATCTCAACATTGTCCCCTTTCACCTTATTTTACACTGAGCATTTTCTATTTCACAATATATAACATACAATGCTAAGACTCACTTACATCTTTATTTTCTCATACCAGAGAAAAGATGCAATATGTACCTATCTGTGCCCTATTTATTTCACTTATGAGGATATCCTCAACGTATGTCCATTTAAGTAGAAATGATTCAAACTTATCATTTTTTTTGGCAGAGTAGTACTCCATTCTGTAGAAGAACCACAGCTTTTTTATCCAGTGAAATCTGGATTCTTAAGCACAAGATGTAACATACAAGTGCCAAAGGGGTTGAACATCACTATGGCTATGCCAGCTGCAGCACATACAGCCTCTTTCTCTTCTTTATTTACCACTACCTCCATTTTCCCTTTGAATATTTTCTATTTTGTAGTATCTATCATACATTCTAGAACTCATTTACATCTCCAGTTTCACATGCCAGAGAAAAGATATGGCATTTACACATTTATGATGTCTTTATTTCACTTACGAGTATGTCTTCAAGGTGTTTCCATTTGAGTATAATTGACTCAAATTTATCATTCTTTATGGCACAATAATACTCCATTTTATTAAAAAAATTAAAAAAAATTAAAAACAAATTTAAAACTCACCCCACATCTTCTTTATCCAGTCTCCAGTTGATGAGCATTTGAGTTGTATCTAAGGTTTGGCTATCAAGAACTGAACTGATATAAACATGGGGTATGAGAACTAGCAGAGGGAATCAACAGCTGGGATCTCATCTTATTAAAAAGTTTCTGCACAGCAAGAGAAATCACCAGCTGAGCAAAAAGATAAGAACAATGTAGGAAAAATATTTTACCAGCTTTTTCTCAGATTAAAGGTTGGTGTCTAGAATATATAAAGAGCTTAAAAACCAGCCCCTCCCAATTTAAACACCTAATTCAAAAATGAGCATATGAAATGAACATACTCTTATCAGAAGAATAAAAGTAGCTAAGAAAAGAAATGCTCAACATCACTGGTCATTTAAGAAATGCAGATGAAAACAGCATTGAGATTTCATCTCATTCTACAAAGAATAGCTGCTATAATGAAATCAACAACAGCAAATGCTGGTGAGGCTGTGGGGGAAAATGAAATCTAACATTAAGCATCACAGGACTAAAAAAAATGAAGATGAAATTTTCCATCAGTTTAAGAAATAAACACAAAGTCTGCGGATAGAAGACCAGTGAACAATTCGTGCAGCACTATGGGGTGGGTAAAGGGAAGAAGAGTCTCTAGTCCAAGGTGCAGCAACAAATAAGAGCTGCTCACTGCAACATTCAGTCTCCACGTCAGGGCTCTAGACTCAGACAATGGGATTAGAGACCAAGCCTTGCTCATGTTAGAAAAAGGCCACAGATTCATTTCTGTGGACTTTGATTTAAACTTGCGAGAGTCATAGCTTTCTGAATGTGCTTTGATTCTCAAATGCTTTAGACATATAATTTCATTCATTTTTTTACAGTAAATCTGCTAATTTGCTAATATCCTTCCTTTGAGAAAACTGACACCAACACACATTAAGATAATTGCTTGAATCTACACATATGATGGGGTGATGCTCATTTTTGCATTATTGCACCTGGTACTTTTCCCACATGTTCTGCTCCTCTCAACTGTGACATTACTCATGCTAAGGAGAGACTGTTGGCATTAATGCTTCCTCCCATGATGAGAACAGGTGCATGACCAGGAAAGCTGTTCAGAATAGGCTGTGTAAATTTCCAGAACTCCTCTCATTATGTGACCATTTCTGAAGGAAAAAGCTCAAGAGCAGTTCTTGAAAACTCAGTGTCCTTATTCATTTAATAATTTTTCATTGATCCACTCTGTGTCAGACACTATTTTAATTCTTTCAATGTTAAGAATTTAAAAAAAGCAAAATGTCACAATTCTTGTGAAAATAAACAATAAAATAAATATAATAAACAAATATAAACATGATCTAGTGAGTCAATGAAAAAAATCAGGGGCGAGGTAATCACAATTAAACTTTAAAAAAATTAGGTCATCCTTGTACTCAAAAACTGTTAATCACATAAAGCTGAGTTTAAAATGCTGTTGCATATTTTAAGGCCAAATGTTTGGATTTTTATTTCCCAGCCATTGCTTATATTTTGGACTAGTGACCAATCATATGTGCATTGTCTCCACTTTGCTTTGGGGTCGAATGACTGAGAGACAGTCTGGTAGCCTTGGGAAGGTCTCCATGGGTGAGTAAGCTCTACAAATAATCATTGTTTATTCAAAAAGTGAAATTTTAGGAAATCATGTAAATAGTAGTCCATTGCCCTCCTCATTACATCCCTCCTGATTGGCCTGGACACAGCATTTGACTTCCATTTGTCCCCCAAGGGATGAATTATCCAATTTATGTTCTAGTACTTATATGATGCAGAGGATCACCATTGTTGAAGGATGCTTCATCAGCATTTATTTCCATATTCATTTGGTATTTTTGATTTCATGAAGAGTGAACAACTAATTTGTGAAATTAGTATTGCTTGCGATACTTTTTCCCCAGTCCGTAACACTGTTGGCTGTATTTAATGATTCCTATGACCTTAGAGTATATTTTTTTCCCCTTCGACATCCATTAGCAATAATTGATTGGAAGAAAATACTGTATTGATAAAGGGCCATTTGAATGTAACCAAATGGACAGATGTTTCATAAGCACAGTTTTCTTAATAAATTGTGGTCTGTGATATGGAGAAAATCACGGAGCTTGAAAAATGTCCAAAGGCCAGAGGCCTCATTGAGCTCAACTACAAGTGTGCTGTTGCTTGTTAAGGGAATTTAATAGCGTGGGTGCTCACTCACCCTGTTACATGCCTAATAAAGCAATACAAATGTATGGAGCATAAAAATTATTTGATCTGTGAAAAAAAATGTCTGTTGTTAATTATAATCATTTTCTACATATGAATATGCAATTTAAACAAAAACAAAGAAATAGTTTGTAGGGGGAATCTAATGTTAAGTATATGAATACAAGTTTATTAAATGTGTCTATTTATACTTTATCTTCATTAATATATGCACATTCTGATCTCAATTTTTGTTTCTGAGTTAGTGTGCCTCAGTAAGCTCGCTGTTACTTATCAATTGACCTCTGAACACACATAAGGATTGGTACACTCATATGCATCAAAAAACAAAAAAACAAACAAAAAAACCCCCAATAAAACAAAAATTTGTAGTTTTTAAATCAATGAAATTGCTTGCTATCATGATGCATTCAGAGCCATCATCTCCAAAAACAAAGTAATGTGTGTTCTTCAGCGTTTGAACACTTTCAAAATGTTGGCACTGTAATCAAACTCTTAATCAGTTAATGCTGGCCGGGTCTGTGTTTCACATCTGTAATCCTGAGCACATCTGTAAACTGAGCATTCGGGAGGGTGAGGCAGGAGCATGAAGGCCAACCTACGCTCTATAGTGAGTTCAAGGTCAATTTAAACTACATAGTAAGATGCTGTATCAATCAATCAATTGATATAATAAAAGAACAAGCTAATGAACCTCATAAAAATTTGTAGCACAGTCTCTTGAATAGTCATTTTTTTGTGCATGTTGTCATTACATTAAGCCTGTAATATGAAGACAATAGAACAACAGAATTATCATTGTGTACTTTTTTTCCCAAAGTGCAATAGATGAGTTATAGAGACTTGCTGGCTTCCTATGGTGGAATAATCTATTACAGCTACTCAGGATATGAGAGAATTTCTAACCATTGAAGAGTTACAAATAAAATAGCATTCAAATATGAATGAAACAAATACTTTTCCCTTTTTACTGTTTTGGTTTTCATTATTTACAAAAGTGTAGAGAAAAACTAAGTAGATAAATTCTGTTTTCATTTCTGGGGAAATTGCAATTTGATGGAAATGACTATGGTAAATATAGTAAATGTATAATATCTAAACAGCAAAGTTTTAGAAATTATTACAATTAGTTTAAACTCATAA
>PVIR01045137.1:0-10745 GCA_004026965.1 Petromus typicus
TTTTTTTTTGAGACAGGGTCGGGCTTGTAGTTCAGGCTGGCCCTGAGCTCAGCCTCAAATTCACATCACAGCAATCCTCCTGCCCTGCCTCCCGAGTGCTGGGATTACAGGTGTGAGCCACCACGCCCAGCACTGTGGTCTGTGGTACTGATTGCTGCTGATTGCTGCTCCACACCCAGTATTGTATATGGTTACCGGGGAGTCGAACCCGGGCCCTTGCGCTTGCAAGACAGGTGCCGGAACCACTGAGCTAGATCCCCGGCCCCTTATCTTACTTTTTAAGTTTGGAAATTACAGATCTACAATTAGGAACCAAGCCCAGCCATCAGGCAAAGGAAACTATTACCAAGACTCCTGTGTTATAGATGAGATTTGAAATAGAAAAATCATATTAAAGGATGTGAGTCTAGCAAACACAACAAAATCATTTTATGAGAATACATTTGGGAGTGCTTGATTTCAAGAATCATGTGTTAGAAAAAACTGTTTTGAATAGTGAACTTTTCCCATTGTTACTGTTTTTTGCTGAGAACTAAGTTATTAGAGGCTATGGTTTTTTTTTTTTTTTTTTTTAAGACAGGGTCTCTTTGTAGTTCAGGCTGCCTCTGAGCTCACTATTTAGCTGAGGCGAGCCTCAAACTCACAACAATCCTCCTACCTCCCTTCCTCCTGAGCACTGGCATTACACGGTGAGCAACCACGCCCCACACTGTGGTAGGTGGTACTAATTGCCTGGTAGGCATGAGTCACCCTGCCTGGCATTGTGGTATGTAGTTACTCGGGATTGAACTAGGGACTTTGTGCTTGCAAGGCAGGCGCTGGAACCACTGAGCTAAATCCCGGCCCTATTAATGCCTATATTTAAGAATTTGAAGCAAATGTATCACTATTCTAAAAGATCTCAGGAATAACAGTACAACTCGAGTATCACTAACCTAATAGGTAAATTTGAGTAGCCTAATTCTTTTCTGCATTCTTTTTTTTTTTTTAATTTTTTAATCTTTATTGTTACATTACATATACACATCATGATTGCACTCCATAATGGGGATTTGTACCAGTATAAGACACAACTTAATTCTCATTTTTTCCCATAGCCCTATGCTTTTCTGCATTCTAATAATAGAAGACATTAGCAGCAAAATAATAGCTAATTCAGAATTGTGTTTGAACTGCCCTTGATTCATCTCTGTCCAAGAAATCATCACAGTCTTGGTCCTTGGATTACAGTAAGATGGGATGTTCTGACTGTAGGAAGTCTATAAAGCTAAGAGGAGAAAAGTATGAGAGGTAGAGCTGGGGGTCCATGTGCTCATGTTTATTTCAGCAACAGTGATGCTCTCAGGAAATGGATAAATCCCAAGCTAAAAAATGGTTTTGTCTCTGGTTGGTGGGCCATTTGTATGGTACAGATAGGTGTATATCACATATTTAGAAATGTTTTGTAGTCAAGTAGAAGTTATTGCAGCAGATTAGAGCCAGTAGTGATCGTTACAGCACAAAGCAAGGCAGTTCTGTCAGTTGAAGTAATCACTAAAGCTGAAGCAAATAATTGTGCCTATGCTTTTTTCTTCTTTAGCACTTTTATTCTTAATGTGATATCACTTTATTTCAAGTGCATTGTAAGACAGGAAGAACACTGAGATAGTATCAAAACCCACTTCCTTTTATGTACAAAAATAAAGAGCTAAACTGATACTTTCAGTTGAAAATTGATAGTTCTCTTGATATCTGCATACCTTTCAGCAAAGTAGGAGCAAAGAGTAGAGCTTTGAAAATTAGTCCAATATTAAAACTAGCTTTCCAATGGCTATATAGAGAAACTTTAAAGTTTCTAGTTTTGGTTCTCAGTTCTCAGGACACTGTTCAGAGAAGAACTTTATGGAGTTCCAAACCAAGGTAAGGTGGGTAACTCCAGAAAAATGATTACTACATCACCACTTTTTGTTGCTTTTTTTTATGTTCATAACTAAGTTAAACTTGCTTTTCCCCAAAAGTAAAATATAAATACTGTAGCATAAAGCAACTATAGTAGTAGTATTTTTTACCTTTTGATAAAGTTTTATTAGATTTTGGTGTGCATCTAGACTATTTAAAGAAAAAGTTACATAAAATTCTCATTTTCATTGAGAGGAAACAGTAGTTGTTTCCAATAATGTGAATTTTAGTGCTTATTGAAAACTACTTTAAATCAGGAATTTGATGTACATTGCATCTGGAGTTATTTAAAATACCATGGATCCTCTGACACCATTTATATGAATGTGTTACAGAATCAGGGAGATTATTGTCTCCTTTCACCATAATCTGGAAGCAGAAGTTCTGATAAAGTTAACTGAGATAGAAAGACTGGAGATGTTTGTTTTCCTTGTTTGGTGGTAGCTGAGTTGCAGGTTTTAAACGTGTTGTGTTGAAGGTGGCCTTCTAATGGAAATTGGATAGTAAGGGTACCCAGAATCAAGGCGATCAGATGTGGTCTTTCCTTTTTGGTCAGGAGAGTCTGTGAATTTAATCAGTAACCACAAAATTGCCCATTTCAGAGTGAGGAGAAGAGACTTGGAATTAAAGCAAGTCTACTACCTCTGTAAATGAAAGTCTTCTAAAATAATTTATCTAAAGGACTATTATAATAAAATTGCGCCCCCCCAAGAGAAGTCATGCTGTTCTTAAAGACTAAAACTGTTTTCAAGACTCCAGTTGTTTTCAGTCCTTCAATTATCATTATTACAACTGTATGCAACTTTTGTTTCACTTTTGTTGTTACTAGTACTGAAGGGAGAGCTGTCAAATAAAACTTTCAGGAGAAAATAAAACTTTAATCATTGCTTGGCAAAACCTTTCATTGAAATATATTTAATACTAATAATTCATGTCCTTTTTAATCTTGTTTAATAATTAGTCATCTGTGGAAATGGAAAATTTTCAGTTCTTTTAATGTATCTGGAAAGTGGCTTGAAACTACTTTAGTAAAATATGTAAAATGAAATTTGGTGAGCTTCAGGCTCCAAATTTTGTTTTCAATGTGTTTTTCTAAAAACATTAAAGATAAGAAATCATTTATTATGCTGGGTGTATGGTGCTCACCTGGTAATTCAGGAGGCTGAGGTTAAAGGATTGCCTGAGGGCTACATAATGAGATCCTTTCTTGGAAAACAACAAAAACAGTAACAAAAGCCATTTGTCTACTATATCACAGATATTTTGGTTTTTTAAAAATTAAGCAATTGTAATAATCTTTGGGTCAGAATTTTTTAGACTTGCTATTGAATTTTGTTCATCAGATAAAAATACATTCTGAAATAAGTTTTCTAATCTCTTAAGCAATTTGCCTTGGAGACTAAAATATAACCTTGAGGAGTATTGCTTAAGCCATTGGTTCATGTACAACAGCCAAAGTAATATGCTTTAAACTTCTGGCTATACTCATTCTTTCACCAGTATGAAATTTGCTAGGTCTGTGAAAAAAATTGAACAAGGTAGTGTTCTTGGCTTTAAACTTTGTTTCCTCAGGATGTCTAGAAGTGTTTGGTGGGGAATGGGAGATAACAGGCAAAGGAGTTAATAAGTTACATATATTTACCTTTATTATATTACGGGTAAATTGAAAAAGGGATACTTAATTAACCTTACATGGATTAATAATTAGTATGTGAACAGTAGAGAGTTCTTAGATAATTTTGTGCCTTCAGAGATAGATCAGTAGGGAAGACGTGATTTATCATAGAAAGAAAACATAAAAGTGAGAAAATGAAGATATGTGCAGTCCTTTTAGGAAGCCATAAGAAGGCAAATCTTTCTGAGAGTAGTGATTTATAGATGGAAAGAAATGTGAGTAACACTGTTAATCTTTAGAGCTAGTCTCCTTATAGGTTATTTGTCAGCAGAAATTAATTTCTTAGGAAAATTAAGGTATGGATCAGGAAAGAGTGACAGCTCTGCTCACTCAGTTTCATAGCTACACATGAAGAGAAACAAGATTGCTCATGGACATTTTTCTTATTGGTGTCATCTTTTTGTCCATCAAGTTTCTTGAGTTCATCGAAGAACTAGTGTTTGTGTTGGTTGAATTTATTTCTAATCACTGGTATATAGGTTAGAAGAATTCATTTTCAACCCATTAAAAAAAATGACTGGTTAATGGCTAGTAAATTTCCTTGGTGTGTGTGTAGCATTAATTGGTGACATAAGTTTCATTTAAAGTAAAAGTGGTAATAGAGAAATGTTGGGAATTACTTTCCTGTGAATGCCACTGAGTAAGAGAAGATTATAAAGAAAAGACTCAGTGTAGATAACATGTAATCTTAAATTTTTGAAACAAAACTTATTTCTGGTATCTTTTCAGTGTTAGATTTAACCCTATGAAACTAGTTCTTCACTTTATAACTCCATGGCTTATTCTTATATCCTTCCTACATACTCACCCCCACCCCCATCTCCTCACTTAGCTGAGTTATTCTCAGATTATTCATCTCTAAGGACTAATTTTTCTCCTCCAATCCATTTTGTAGAACAATATTTTTTGTTTTTGTTTTTTTTGTTTGTTTGTTTGTTTTTGAGACAGGGTCTCCTTATGCAGTTCAGACAGGCCCTGAACTCACTACCTAGCCAGACTGGCCTTGAATTTGGGATTGTAGGTGTTAACCATCAAGCCTGGCTGGGTCAATACCTCGGTAAAATGCATTAAGAATGGCCTCACAATGTTAAGTTTATCTGACTGTGTAAATGTTATATCTTGCTTTTGTACTTAACTGGTTACAGACTAGTCTGTGGATCCTATTGAGATAACAGTGGTCTAGATACATTTTTTTTGACCTTATAAAAGGCACATACATGGGCCAGTTCAATGCTCTTAAAATTTATTTATTTTTCTTTTTAAATCTGGATTGTTGTGTTGCCTAGGCTGGTCTTCATCTTGTGGGTTGAAATGATCTTCCCACTTCAGCCTCCTGAGTTTCTAGGAATACAGGTATGTACCACCAGGCCTAGCAACTTTCATTTTTATAGGAGGAAAAAAACATTATCTTGTCCTGTTTTTCAATTGCACACAGAAAATAATTCTACTTCTGTGAATAAATAAGTAATGAAATATTTCTGCTCCTTTACCAATGCTGCAGAGACTTGGGGCCACTTCCCAGCTGCTAATTATCCTTCCTCAAAAGGAACAACTCCATATTTCACCCGTCAAAAAAAATCAGCTCAAAATGGATTAGAGACCTAACCCTAGAGCTATGAAACTTGGAAGAAAACATAGAGGGAATACTTGATGAGATGAAGTGGGCAAAGACTTTTATACAACATTCCAAAAGCCTGCAGAGCAAAAGAAAATAAACATCATAGTGAAGACTCAACCTATGTAGAACAGGAGAAAATGTTTCCAAACTATGCATTTGACAAAATGTTAATACCCAAAATGTATAGGAAACTTAAAAGTAGATTAAGGGGAGTAGGCCTAAGTAAACTTTTTAAATGTTTTTTTTATTAGTACATATTTGCCATCCTTACATTTCATAGTCACTTTGGGAAGTAGTTAATGTACATACCACAGCTTGTTTCTTTTTTAATCCCCTTTCTTCTCCCTCCCTTCTCTAATTCCCATTCCATTTTTCATTCTTGTTAATATTGTTGATCTTAGCCTATGTTATGGCATACAGTATTTATATTAATTGAGGTTATTCGTATGCATGACGTATTTTTATTGTACTTATTTCCTGTTGCTCTCCTCCTCACCCCTCATGTTTTTTTCCTGGGACTACTTTCCTATTGCAAGATTCATCTTCTTGTTTCCTCTTCATCCTTATTATTCTTTTTCTTTGTACTTTGCCTCACTCAAATGAGAGATATCAGATAGTATTTTAAGCTTGTGTGTCTTGTTTATTTCATTCAACATGTATTTTCTGGGTACATCTATTTTCATATAAATGCTTCAAATCTGTCATTCTTTGAGTAGTATTCCATTATATATCGTTACCACATTTCTCTGTGAAATCATCTGTTATTGGATATACAGGCTGTTTCTAGGATTTAACTATTATGATTTGTGCTGCTATAATAATCGATATGTGTGTGTCACTATACTGTCTTGTCTTAAAATTTTGGGGGAAGATACCCAGCAGGGGAATAGCTGGTTTATATGCAATTTCTAATTTTAGTTCTTTGAGAAATTACTTACTGATTTCTATAATAGTTGTACTAATTTACATACCCACCAACAGTGATGGAGGGTTCCTTTTTTACCATAGCCTTTCCAGAATTTGTTATTGTGTAATTTTTTTTTTTTTTTTTTTTTGAGACAGGGTCTCACTTTGTGGTTCAGGCTGGCCCTGAGCTCAGCCTCAAACTCACATCACAGCAATTCTCCTGCCTCTGCCTCCCGTGTGCTGGGATTACAGGCATGAGCCACCACGCCTGGCACTGATTGCTGCTGGGTTGAGTCTCCACACCCAGTATTGTATGTGGTTACCGGGGAATCGAACCCTGGTCCTTGTGCTTGCAAGACAGGCGCTGGAACCACTGAGCTAAATCCCAGGCCCTATTGTGTAATTTTTTAATGGTGGCCATTCTTTCTGCAGTAAATCTCAGCTTTTATTTATTTTTTTTTTTTGAGACAGAGTCTTGCTTTGTAGTTCAGGCTTGCTCCGAGCTCACTGTGTAGCCCAGGCTAACCTCAAATTCACAGCAATTTTCCTACCTCTTCCTCTGCCTCTCAAGAGCTGGGATTACAGGTGTGAGCCACCACGTCTGGCATTGTGGTACATGATTACCAGGGATTGAACTCGGGACCTTGCAGTTCAAAGGCAGGTGGCAGAACCACTGAGCTAAATCCCTGGTTGTTTTTTGAGTTTTTTTTTTTTTTTTTTTTCTTTTTTGAGACAGGGTTTCCCTTTGTGGTTCAGGCTGGCCCTGAGCTCAGCCTCAAACTCACATCACAGCAATCCTCCTGCCTCTGCCTCCCCAGTGCTGGGATTACAGGCCTGAGCCACCATGCCCGGCACTGTGATATGTGGTACTGGTTGCTACTGGGGTGAGTCTCCACGCCCAGTATTGTTATGTGGTTCCTGGGGATCGAACCAGGGCCCTTGCGCTTGCAAGACAGGCACTGGAACCACTGAGCTATATTCCAGGCCCTGTTTTTTGAGTTCTTTATATAGTCTAGATATTAATCTTCTGTCTGAGGAGCAGCTGGCAAAAATATTTTATGATTTGTTGGTTGGCTGTGCACTCTACTTATTGATTCTTTTTATTCTATAGAAGCTTTTTAGTATGATATAGTCCCATTTGTTGATTCCTGCTTTTATTTCTTGTAGAATTGAGGTTCTATTTAGAGATCTTCCTATATCTACATCTTCAAATGTTTCACCTTCAGTAAGTTTAATGTTCCCCCTTTTTTTGAGACCAGGTTTCATATGGTTCAGACTGGTCTTGAATTCACTGTGGAGACAATGTCTTACTTTGTAGTTCAGGCTGGCCCTGAGCTCATTGTGTAGCCCAGACAAGTCTCAAACTCAAAACAATTCTCTTGCCTGTGCTTCCCGAGTGCTGGAAGTATAGGTATGAGCCACCACAGCTGGCATTTGTGGTATGTGTTTATCAGAGATTGAACTTGGGACCTTATACTTGCCAGGCAGATATCGGAACCACTGAGCTAAATCCCCAGCCCTCAAACAGAATTCTTACGTGTTCAACCTCTCAAATCCTGGGATTATAGACATGCAGCACTATGTCCAGCCCTGTTCCTTTTTTAATGTTTAGGTCTTTCATTTATTTTGATTTTAATTTCATATATGGTGAGAAATAAGGGTTCAGTTTATTTGTTTCTCTCTCCCTCCTTTCCTCCCTCTCTTTTTCTCTCTTAAATTCTAATAATTATTTCCTGTGCCCTAAAAGTCAAGAACAGATTCTGAGTATTAAACAGTGACATGCATTAAGTTTCAGATATTTATTAACTTGTGAATAAACTCCAATAAATTGACATAATTTCATGCATTTAGAGGAAGGATATTTCCTGGTTGAGTGGAAAATTGTGTGGATAGCTTCTCAAAGACCTTCATTCTAAGCAGCTTTATAGTGAAATATTTTACTTAAAAGTCTGAACTTTCTCAGTTTTCTGTAATCCAGGTTCACTGAATATAACTTGTGTTGCTCACTGGGCCTCAGTTTGTTCTGGGGTTCTAGGTTATTCCTCTCCCAACTGACATCTGGATTGAATAGTGCCAGATGTGTTAAATACAGTAGTCTTCAGTACCTCCTGCTCCGGTAAACATGAAAAGACACATCAAACTAGGATGCTACTTGGCCTGACAACGATCTGATGGAGTATGTTTTGCAGCAGAGACCTGCAGGCCCCAAACCGAGCAGGTCCATTTCAGTCTTCTGTACACAGATAATGAGACTTTTGAGCATCCCTTGTCCAATAAGCTATTTTTCCTTCAGCATATGCTTTTCATAATTTCCTTTGCATACTGTTCTTTGTTGATGCACACAAATGATGACTTTTTGTATGATCTTATATTCTGCTATATTGTTGAAATTCTTTATTAATTCTAACAGTTTCTTGAGTCTTCTATGTAGAATAACATGTTACCTGCTAATAATGATAATTTAAGTTGTTTTTTATATGTATCTTTATTTTTTTATCCTTTTTTTTTTCTCGTTAAATTACTCTGGCTAGTTTCACATACATGGAAGTGATAGTAGACATCCTTGTCTTGTTTGTGATTTTAGGGGGAATGCTTTTTAGTTTTCCCCTATTTTGTATGATGCTGTCTATTGGCTTGTCAAATTTAGCTTTTATTGTATTTAGGCATGGTCCTTCAGTACCTGTTTTCCTCAGAGTTTTTTTTTTTTTTAGGTTTTTTGAGACAGGGTCTCGCTTTTTGTGGTTCAGGCTGGCCCTGAGCTCAGCCTCAAACTCACACCACAATCCTCCTGCGTCTGCCTCCCGAGTGCTGGAATTACAGGCGTGAGCCACCACGCCCGGCACTGTGGTATGTGGTACTGGTTGCTGCTGGGTGTGGGCCCACACCCAGTATTGTTATGTGGTTACCGGGGAATCGAACCCGGGCCCTTGCGCTTGCAAGACAGGCACCGGAACCACTGAGCTAACTCCCCGGCGCCACCTCAGAGTTTTTGTCAATAAAGAATGTTAGATTTTGTCAAAAGCCACCTCAGAGTTTTTGTCAATAAAGAATGTTAGATTTTGTCAAAAGCGTTTCCTGCATCTATTGATGTGATTATGGTTTGTTTTGGGAGATTTGTTTGTTTTGGTATGGGGAATCAAACGTAGGCAGGCACTGTGCTGCTGAGCTACATCCCCAGCTGCAATGATTATGGTTTTTGACCTTGCTTCTGTTTACGTGATCTATTACATTTATTGACTCACTTATGTTGAACTATCCTTGCATTTCTGAGATGAGAAGTCTGTTTCGTCATGATGTGTACTCCTTGATAATCCACTGCATTATTTTTATTAATATGTTGTTGAGGATTTTTACATCCATGTTCATTAAGGAAACTAGTCTGTAGTTTTCTTTTTTAGTTGTCTTTATCTTGTTATGGGATCTTGGTCATACTGACTTCCATAAATGAGTTTGAGGTACTCCTTTCTTTTCAATTTGTTTAAAGAGCTTGAGGGGTATTGATGGTATAACATCTTTAAAAGGTTTTTTTTTTCTGAGATAGGGTCCCGCTTCGTAGTTCAGGCTGGCCCTGACCTTAGCCTCAAACTCACATCACAGCAATCCTCCTGCCTTTGCCTCCAGAGTGCTGGGATTACAGGCATGAGCCACCATGCCCGGCACTATGTTATGTGGTATGTGGTACTGATTGCTGGTGGGCGTGAGTCTCCCTGCCCACAATTGTATGTGGTTAGCGGGGGATCAAACCTGGGCCCTTGCACTTGCAAGACAGGCTCCAGAACCACTGAGCCAAATCCCTGGCCCTTTAAAAAGGTTTTGTAAAACTCAGCAGTGAGTCAGTCCCTGAGGTCCTGGGCTTTTTTTCGTTGTTTCAGTTTCATTGCTTATTATAGGATTCTTAAGCATTGGATACTTTCTTGGGTTAGTTTCAGTTGTTTGCATATGTCCAGGAACCTATTTCTTCAGAATTTGCTAATTTTTTGGAATATAGTTTTTGCAAGTAGTTACTATCTTTTGGATTTCTACATTTTCTGTTGTAATTTCACCTTTTTGATTTCTAATTGCATTGATGTGAGTATTTTCTTGCTTTCTCTAAGTGTATCTGGTTAGGGATTGCATATTTTGTTCTTTCAAAGAATCAGCTCTTTGATTCATTGATTTTTTTTTCTTTTCTGTTTTTTAAAAAACATTCCCAACTTCTTTGATTTCTGCTCTCATCTTTATAATTTTCCTCATTAATTTTGATTTGGGGCTGATTTGTTGTTGTTTCCCAAGTATTTTAAGATTTCTTATAAGGTTGTCTGTTTGACCTTGCTCTGTTTTCCTAATGTGAGCATTGATTGCAATCAGTTTTCATTTTGGGGACCAGGGATTTAGCTCAAGTGAAACCATGCCTATCTTGGAAGCAGAAGGGCCCAAGTTCAATCCCTGGTACCCGCCAAAAAGAAAAAAGAAGGAAATTTCCTCTTGGAAGTGCTTTCAACGTCCAAGAGGTTTCAGTGAGTTCTTCTATTATTTTCATTAACTTGCAGAAATTTTTAAATTTCTTCGACTTCTGTTGACACATTGGTTTTTTTCAGAGTATATTGTTAATTTTCCAGGAGATTTTTT
>PVIR01045139.1:0-10866 GCA_004026965.1 Petromus typicus
TGTGGGTCCCACACCCCAGCACTGCCAACTCCTTGGACACTTCCCCTGTGGGATATTCCCCAGATTATACGATCCCAATTTAATCATGAAGAAGCATCAGACAAACCCAAATTAGGAGACATTTTACAAAGTACCCGACTATTAATCTTGAATACCATCAATGTAGAGCCAGAGGTGTAGCTCAGTGGCGCCATACCTGCATCACAATCACAAGGCCCTGAGTTTGATCCCCAGGCCAAAAGAAAAAAGAAAGTTTTAAAACAGTGTCAGTAAAATAAGGAAAAAGTAATAAACTGCCACAGACTGGAGGTGAGTAAGAAAACATGATGACCAAAGGCAACACAGTAGTCTGAATTCAATCTTGAAACAGAAAAGTGACAGTTAGGAAAAAATATATTTAGTATTATATTATACAAAGTAACTGATTGGTGCTTTCTATCTGGTCAAAGTAATAAAGAGACATGGAAGGGCTGATAAACTGCCATACATTGGCAGAGACTAAGGGGATCTGGATGACTATTCCAAATTTGACAATGGATAGAAGCAGAAAAACTGGTGAAATACAAATAAAATCTGTAGCTAATTAATAGTATTATACGGAGACTTGTTTCTTAGTATTGCTAATTCTCCCATGCTTATGCGAGATGTTAACGTGGGTAATGCTGGGTGAAGTGTGTCTGACATCTATCTACTGTTTTTATGACTTTTCTTTAGTGATTAAATTATTTCAAGGTAAACCCTTTTTTTAAGCCTCCTGGGAGAGTCTTTAGCATAGACAGGGCTGGGAAACATTGCTAGCTCATCCATATTTGTCCTGCCTCTTGGGTTCCCATTGTACTCATTTACTCGGCAGCCTGCCCTTCCTCCCTCAGAATTGCCCTGCTCTGAAGGGATTTGTTGTTAACTGGCTGCTGGTCTGGACAGGATGAAGGGGGACAGTTTCTACCACTATTACCACTATCCCAGTTGAAAACACGTTCCAAAGCTAATAGCATACAGACACTATCCTTTCTGTCCCAGCCAGGTGCCATTATACCATAAAAATTTCCACTTCCGAGATACTTTTTCTAAAGCATCACTACATCATCATTTTTCAAGCAGCATTTCTGAATGTCAGAACATGAATCCAATAAGAATTATAGGCCATGGGAATTCGTTTCTCAGTATTTTTTCTGTAACACCACAAAATGCTGGGCTGCTGTGGGGGGAGAGCTATCTGTACTTAGGTCTCTCACAGTCCATTTCAGCTCCCTTTCTAGACAGGGAAGGGCCGCCCTCGTCTGGAGGCAAGAGGCTCGTGGGCACAGCCAGGATCTTCAAGCCAGCAAGCAGAAAAGATAGCCTCAGAGAACGATGCTCCCATCCTAGAGAGCTGCCTGAGTTCTGAGTAGCCTGCATCTTGCATCCCGGATAGCAAACTCCTGTTGCTATGACAGCTTCCAAGATCACACTTGTCTCATTGGAGCCCTGAACTTATTCAGTTGGCTCCACCCTCTTCCTGGAGTGCTCTGTTTAT
Source organism: Petromus typicus (assembly GCA_004026965.1). Classification (NCBI taxonomy): domain Eukaryota; kingdom Metazoa; phylum Chordata; class Mammalia; order Rodentia; family Petromuridae; genus Petromus; species Petromus typicus. Next base: position 1,517 of record PVIR01045139.1, read on the forward strand.
TAAAAGGGCCCTGCCCTTTATTTTGCTGGGATTAGTCATTATGGGTTGGTGAACTGCCCTTTTTTCCCCCTCCACCCCAGCTTTTCATCTGCACCCTAGAAAGGAGGGCTGTGTTTTGGGCCTGCTGAGAGTCCTTCAAGAGAGCTGAACTGAGAGAAAATTAAGAACAGTTGGGAGTAGACACAAATGACATCATATGCTGCTAGCATAAAAGGGAGCTCAGAAACTCTGATTCAAGCAGAAGAGAAAAATAATAGGGATTGGAGAAAGGGGCTGAGACTTGGGAACTCTGCAAAGGCTGATTACAGAAGATTAGGCCAGGGCACAAGCGCTCACTGCAATATTAGAACTTTTAGGACCTATTAATCTAGTACTTAGTGCTTATTGTCTATAGATTTAAGAGCTAAAACTAAACTGGGACAGATTGGTGAAAGCAGAGAAAATACCCTGAGGCAGCCTAAACTTAGGTGCAAGATTAGCAAACCAAATGGTTAGAGCTGAGCTTTATCGCAAAGTAAGTCATAGATTGGCTGTTTGACATTTCTTCTTTCCCTAATTGTTGTGTGGGATTGCATGTTTTATATATAAAGTATATTTATTTAATTTTTGTGTTGCTTGTTCTAAAGAAATATAATCTTCATGGATGTTAGTTTGGACTGGTAGGTATATCTTTATGAAACTGAATGGTAAACTTCTAGAGCTTGAAGGGATGTTATGGCTGATGTAGTACATGAGAAAAATAGGCCTAAAGAGTGAGGGGCTGGGTCCCAGATCACATAGCTAGTATGTGACAGAATTGTGACTAGAGCTTAGATCTTCCCATTCCTAGGCAAGTGATGCCCCCCCACACCTGCTTTGCTTAGTTTAGCATTTCCCAAAGAGAATATGAGCTTCTGGTGAATGCCAGTGGCTGTCAGAGATTGAAAAAGAAGGTTATCTGAGATGAATCAAACTGCCTTTACAGAATTTTTTCAGAATCCTTAACATATTAATCATGATTTGGAAATGCCACAGCCACAGTGAAAAACCAAATACCAAGATGCATTCTTTTTAGTATTTATTTCATTAAATTTTTTTCCTCCAAATAACATCTTCAAATATAGAGATGTTGCTCTGTGTAGCAGTTTTTGAACATACTTTCAAATTTAACGGCAATACCTAATAGTACACAGCTCCGTTGACCATTTCTAGCAGCTTCACAGAACTGGTATTTATACTTCAAGCCAAATTAGTGATACCTTTTCTTAATTACCAGTTTACCTCTTTGCTAGCAAGGTCAACAAATCTCTAGATGGGTGAATGTATAACCTGAGCAGAGAAGAGTGAAGGAAGAGTCACTAAAATTAGTCTGAAAAATCTGACTGGAAATTATAATCAAAGGTAGTCTGCTCAATCAAAATCCAAAAATGGTAAGTTTATGTTACTGAGACTCAGTCCTCTTAAAGAACATCTCATTAGGGGTGCAACTATTCTCCGTGAAATATACAAAATTTAACAGGCTTTATAACAGGAACTGTAGAATTAGTGAACCAGTCAAAACATTAATTGAAAATGACCTAGAATATCATTGAAGGGCTAAGGAGGGATATTGGTAATATGAAGCAGGAATAAACAGCTTTGAAGGCCATTCAGGAATTTCAACTACATAAAATATGAGTTGAAATGAGGAAATTGATGATGAAAATGATGAAACTGCTAACAAAAATGGATACAGATGCAGAGTTAATTAATGAGATAGAATTCCAGTTGAAAACTTACCCGGAAGGAGTCAGAAAGAGATAAATAGAATGTATGGGGAAAAAACTCTTAGACACAAAGGACAGAAAACATGTCAAGACCATACAATAAGAGTCATAGAAGAAGAGGAAAATATAAGTGGAGGGGAGTTATGTATTTTAGGAAATGAAAACTAAGAATGCCCATGCTTACCCAACTATATAAATGACCTCAGTTTTAAAGAATTCAGGGTTTGCCAAACAGCTTCTATAAGATAAAGCTTATACCTAGGCACATAGTAATCAATATTTAAATATCAAAGATGAAGAAAAGATTTTTTTTCAGAAAGCAAAAGAAGATTATCTACAAAATAACAAAATTATAGAGACAGCTCAGTACTCAAAAGCGGCCCAGACACAAGAAAAGAACTGCTGAGGGGCCAAATTTGAAGGCTAATATTTATATCCAGCTAAATGCCATTTAAATGTAATAATGACATGCTCTCAGGTGTACAGGACTTCAGAAAGTTTATCACACAAATACTCACTTTGAAATTAGACCAATAAAACAGAATTTCCAATAAACATGATTGGGTTGAGTTCCCTAGAAGCCGCTCACAAATATTCCTTTAATTCCTCTCTTCCATCAACTTTCTCCTTATTTTGCTGGCACCCAAAGGAGCCAGAACGTGGAGTTTGTGTCATATTTTAAAGGAACCTATGTTTTCTTTATGTTTTTAGTTTTGCTTTTCCTGCCAAGCCTCTAAAGTGTGAACACAATATTATACATTTCCGTTTTCCAGTAGTGGTTTTGTCAAACCTTTGAACACGGTGGGTATTCCTTAAGTATCTGTGCCACAAAGGAAAGACGAAAGAGAGGGAAGGAGGGAATGTAGGTTGCAACAAGAAGTTAAGGTGGTTTCCATCTGAGCCAACTGTTAGTCTCTCATTTCTGTGAGAACATCCCAATGTGTGTCAGTATTTTGCACTGCTATAGTCTACCTCTCCCTTGTTGTCTAGGAACGAGCTGATGATAGTTAAGCACTATTTCACCACCAAAGAATTAAATACAGCCCCTTAGTTTGACCCTGCATTAACCATTTGCTTAGTTCTTCACAACCCTCAAACTCCTGAATCATTCTCCATGGAAAATGTGTTTGTGAGCCAGTAAATATACTCAAGCAAGGAATAAGAAGGGAACATAGCAACAAGGATTTTGTTTTGTTTGAAAATTATCAGCATATCTCTACAGAACTGGTAAAATGTCTTTCTTTCTCCCTCTTTAGTGAGGCAGTTCCATTTGCTTATTTATGACCTTATAACACGCGCCCCTTGGATAATTGTATCAGTCCATTTCCATTGCTCTAACAGAATACCTGAGGATGGGTAACTTATACAGAAAATAAGCTTATGTAGCTCCAAGTTTGGGAAGCAGAAAGTCCAAACAGCTTGGCGTTGTTACTGGCAAGGCCCCCTGGCTGGGGTGCAAGAGGGAAAGGTCAAGTGGTGATACAGAACCCGTAAAACATGGAGGGGCCAGGCTTGCTCTTATACAACAACTCATTCTTGTAATAACTAGCTCAGGGTCCCACTAGGGCCAGCCACTTATTTCCTCCTAAGGGCAGTTCCCCCAGTGACTGAGTCATCTTCCACTGGATTCTACCTCTTAAAGGTCCTGTCATCTGCCAACATCACCACACTGAAGACCAGTCTCCAATGCACTAACTTTTGGAGGATGCACTCAAATCATACCATAAATACACACTTGTCAGCATCCAGACCTAAGAGCCCAGCCTCAAATCAGACACCGTTGCTTTGCAGGGAGGGACTGGGTGAGTGGGTAATGGTTCACACTTATTTTCTTTTGAAAGTTTTTCTTTATGTTTTGAAACAGGCAAACCAAGGGACATCAAGGTTAAGGGAAGCATTGGAGTTACTATTTTATCCCTTTCTTAAAGGCAAGTGCTATCTTTTCCATCCATTTTCATTTTCTATGCTTCAGCCTGAGAACTGTTTTTCAAACTTTCCATGGTTATCCTTTTGTTGCAAATCTCAAAGAAAAGAGGCTTGGCAGGACAGAAAGTGGCCATGGCAGACTCCCAAAACACATATATGACATATGCAAATTCCAGAGCAGGCATTATCATAAGTGGCAAATACCAGTAGAGTTCCTCCCTGTCATCTGCTGGGCTTTGCTTTCTCTCCCCAATCCAGTCCTCAGTCATGTGTTTTTAACATTGACTTGAGATTGTTAACAGAAACTCTGGCATATGGAATTAATTGAGTTATTGCTCAGGTACTTGGAACTCTTGCTAAAAATTCCAGGAAATCATGTAAGATTTGGGCACCACGTGGATTTAATTCAGGAAGCAGTCATGGAGTACCTCGTCAGTGCAGGCTTGGCCCTGGGGAAAGTGCCTGGACACACAGATCAGTGTGAGGGCAGTGCCAGGGCAGGAGTACAAGTGACTAGAGTTTCAAGACAGAGATAGAATAATGTGGCGAAAGAAAAAGAAAAATTTCTTTAGGGAGGACCTTGGCAACCAGACTTCAACAACAGATAGCACATCTGCAGGCAGACGAATTTTAAAGGGAAGAAAACAACCAGGTGAAGAAATCACAGCGTCCATTCATGGCTTTTACTAGTCCCTACACAAGGAGCCATTAATGTGTGCCACGCACAGTGTTCAGTGTTTCCTGTGCATTTTCACTTTTAATTACCAGAGCAATCTCATTAATTATGGGCAGTATTATCCCTACTTTACAAATCAAGAGAGCCAGGTTTAGAGCAATTAAATCACCTGGTCATCTGCTAAGAGACGATAAAGCAAAACTTTAAACCAGGTCTATCCAACTCCAAAGCCTGTGCTCTTAACTGCTGCGTTCTGTGCCTCAGAAACAAACGCACGACTAGGGAAAAAGCTAAGGTCATGCTGGGGAGAGCTTTCGATGATAACTAAAGGGTCTCAGTCTTAAAGTGGAAAATTGTGAAAAGAAAGGGGAAGTGATTTTACTGTAACAGGCCAGGAACTGTTGGGAAGGAGTTAATGGCTGAAAGGCCAATACAAAGGATTCCAAACTTCTTTCTTTCCCTATTTGATCAAGCCTTCCCAGAGAGGAGAATAGGTGGATAAGAAATGAACTTTCCTTTTTTTCTTAGAGGTTGTGTGTAGAACCCCGACTTCTTGGGGGAGGTCCTTCTTGTCCTGTCTGATTTCTCGCCACTGTTCATGGCGCTACCTCTGGCAGGGGAAGGTCAGACTCTGCACTTCCTTAATCAGCTGGAAAATGGATTGCTCAAGTTTCAGTTCCTGTTGTATTATCTTGCATAACTGAAGTAACTGAAGGCCATGTTACCTTTTTAAATTATTTTTTTATTAGTTTGATTTTTTTAGGCAACTTTTCAGTCATAAACAGAAGATTTACCAGTTGCCCATGAATATACTCTTTCTCTTCATTTTCATCCAGAAACTAGAAGAGCCTCTTGTTCTCAGTTAACAGTTAACTATCTCTTTTTCCAACCTTGGTTTATAATCCAATTATAGCGTTAGCAATGTCTTCAAGAAGTGCCGGCCAGGCTACAGCACACGTGCTGCCTCGGGCACGCAGAGCCTCTCTCAGTGTATGAGCTATGTTGGCCCAGCGTCATCCCACAGCCGAGCGCTCAGGTTTAATTGCAGTGCTGGAGTTGTAGTTGGGTGCTCAGTCTTTAATAGGTTTGCCATCACTGTAGAGTCTCCCAGCTGCAATTTAGGCCTTTTATGCAACATATGAAGCATAGCTTAAGGAGTCCTTAATTAGCTTGATGTTAGTGTGGGCAGAGCTATTTTCAAATTTTTTACTTTGAAGTAATTTTAGACAAAAAAATATTGCAAAAATAGTACAAAGTTTGGCTGGAGCTGTAGCTCAGTGGGAGCTCACATGACTAGGCTGTACAAAGCTGCGAGGTCCATCCCAGCACCAAGAAAAGCAAAATAGAATGGAGTCCATTTCATCAGCTTTAACAAACATCAACACCAAACACATTTGCAGTAAAATCTCAAAACTAAGAAATTTTCACTAATGGAATGTTATTATTTGACTTACAGACCTTTTCAAGTTTTGCCAGTTGTCCCACTAATGTTTTTTCTGTTTTAAAATCTAATCCAGGATTCCATTCTATTTTAGGACAATTTTTCATTCTTTCCTTGTCTTTCATGGCCCCAGCATTTTTGAAGGGTGCTCACCAGTTATTTGGGAGAATGTTCTTCAAGTTGGATTTGCCTTCTGTTTTCTTACACTATTGGCTTTATATTCATGCAGCAATAGTACCACAGAAATGCGCATATCCTGCAGTATATTGGGTCTGAGAGTTTGTGTTTTACAGGTATCTCATTATCAGTGATGGTAACTTAAATCAGTGAAGGGGTATCATCAGATTTCTCCACCCTGAAGCTACTGTTTTCCTTCTGTAATTAGCAATATTCGTGCAGAACTCTGAGATTATGAAGATACTCTTTTTTATCATTATACTTTTGCCCTCAAAATTATTAGCCTCTATTCTATCCATTTATCTTAAAAACTGAAGCCAGGGCCGGGGAGTTAGCTCAGTGGTTCTGGCGCCTGTCTCGCAAGTGCAAGGACCCGGGTTCGATTCCCCGGTAACCACATAACAATACTGGGTGTGGAGACCCACACCCAGCAGCAACCAGTGCCACATACCACAGTGCCGGGCGTGGTGGCTCACGCCTGTCATCCCAGCACTCGGGAGGCAGAGGCAGGAGGATTGTGATGTGAGTTTGAGGCTGGGCTCGGGGCCAGCCTAAACCACAAAAGCGAGACCCTGTCTCAAAAAACCTAAAAAAAAAAAAAAAAAACTGAAGCCATACTCCACATCTCATTCCAGTCTAACAACACAGGGTCCATCCATTCTAGCCTTCTCCTTTCCTTCGTGTTGACTTCTTTTTCCAAAATCTACAATGTTGACAATCATTATCTAAATTATTTTCACATATTTAGTCACCATTACCATGCAGTATTTTCAGCCCCACTTCTTTTTCCTTATACCTGTCCACAGATATTTATTTATGGGTAAGGAAGATCATTAATTTCTGTCCATTTTCTTATATCTCACATTTCCTACATGAAGGATAACATACTATAAAAATTATTTTAATTTACCTCTTTCAAACATAACACTTCATATTAGTCCGTAGAGATTTTCTTTATTCTTTTCTTATAGCTGTTCCTTAGAACTCCATTGAGTAGACATATTATCATTTATTTGAACTCTCCAAATTATGTGCATTCAGTTATTTCTAGTATTTTGAAATAGCAAAAAGCACTGGAATAAAAAGCAGGTACAAGTGTATTTTCTTTTCTTTTTGAGATAGGATCTTTGCTTTGTAGTTTAGGCTGGCCCTGAGCTCAGCCCTGAATTTACAGCAACCCTCCTGCCTCTGCCTCTCGAGTCCTGGAATTACAGGTGTGAACCACCATGCCTGGCACTGTGGTATGTGGTTCTGATTGCTGGTAGGTGTGAGTCTCCACACCCTACATTGCTATATGTGGCTACCAGGGATCGAACTCCGGCCCTTGAACTTGCAAGGCACATGCTGGAACCACTGAGCTAAATCCCCGGCCCAACATGTGTAGTTTCATATTGTTGAAAATGCATCTCCATGGTTAATTCTTAAAAGAAGAGTTGCTGTATCAAAAGGTATGTTAATTTTGTTAACTATTGTCAAACTATCCTCTCTGAGAGTTGTACCAATGTATATTTCCTCCAACAATATTTGAGAATAATAGTCTCTCTCCAGTCTCACCAAAACAACTGTGTTCTCCAACTTTGTAATTCGTTATCAACTTGATAGCTGACAAATGATATCTTGGTGGTATTTTAATTTCTATTTCTCTAATTATCAGTTGAAATATCTTTTTGTTAATTCAGGGGCCATTTACAAGTACACTTGTATTAAACATACTTTAAATTAGTTGTTCATATCTTTCCCTCTTTTGATAGATCAGCTTTTTGTTCCTTTCTCCCCCAATATGTAACAGTTCTTTTTTTTTTTTTAAATCTTTATTGGTACATTACATATATGCATCATGATTGCACTCCATTATGGGGATTTGTACCAGTATAAGACACAACTTAATTCTCATTTTTCTTTGTGTTTTAGAAATTAACCTTTTATGATACATACCACAAATAATTTTTCCCAGGTTTTCATGTCTTTTTAATTTTTAGTGTTTTTTGTTGAACAAGATTATTTGTTTTCATGTAATTTAATATGTTAGTCTTGTTTTCACTAGTTCTTGCAGCATGATTATTGAAAGATTTTTCTTGTACCATGGACAAAGAGAAATTCACACAGGTTTTCTATTTCCACAGGATTTTGAATCATGCTTAAAAAATTCTTCCTTGCACAACGAACAAAGGAGAATTTATAAATGTTTTCATCTAGTGGTCATATGGCTTCATTTTTTACCTCTAGACTTCTAAATTTTTTAGTTTATCCTCACCTATGGTGTGAGGTATGGATCTCATTTTATAGTTTTCCAATTACCTGGATACCATTTCATTAAATGTGACTTGAGGTATCTCCTTTACTGAGATGGATGATTTGAGATGTTAGTTTTATACCAAATTCCCATATACGTTTGGGCCTTTTTCTCAATGTTTTTTAAATAAGATGTTTATACCCAAGCTCTGTCATTGTCTGTCATCTATCAAGTATCCTGCAAGTCAGAATTTCCAGAAAAGATGGAATATGCTTGAACTTAAAAGTAAAAAATATAGGGAAGAGATGTTCAGTACCAGTTTTGAGAATCTGATGGTAGAGCCTTCGGTCCCTTGCAGTTCAGAGAGCAAGCCATTCCTCCCCATCTGTGTGACTAGGTTGTTCATAGTTGGACAGAAGTAGATGGCACCTTGGAGCCACAGGAGATCGTGGAAAGTTTACTTTTGCTATACTTGTCCTCTCCTTGCTCTAGTGTGCCAATTCACTGTTGCTCATTAGCTTTATTTTACTTTAGAAATACAATATTTTGATATATTGAGATGAGACGATCCTGCAAATGCACTGCCTGGAATGAAAAATCCCTCCATTATGGGAGAGGATTCAGTTGTGTACTTATGCTTTTAAGAAAACTCATGACACAATAGCTGCAAAAACATATTAATCACCCCACTGACAAAATTTCCACTCCCATAACACCACATTTGTTAATCATCTTTAACATTTTTTCTAAATTATAGGATGCTTGGACATCTTGGGACCTTGTGAGCCCAGGAAAGGACTAGCTCTCAAAGAGTTAGTTAATTCCTAGCAATAAGGAACAACTTACCTGCTAACATATCTTTTATTTTAAAAGTTTCAATTTTATTATTCAAGGCTTATTCAATTGAGTTTATTGATACATTTTAAGTAGAACTTATGATCAGATTGCTCACTGAGAATTGTACCTGTACATGATATATCTTGATTCTTATTTTTCCTCATTTCTCTACCCTCCCGTCTTGATAGACAAACAAACTCATCTTTAGTCCATGGCCATCCACCTCTTTTTACAAGGCTCCCACATCCCAAAACACTGTCCTCCTGCCCAGGTGCTGGGCAACTAAGGCCCCTTGCTGTAACTCAGAGCTCACTG
>PVIR01045140.1:0-10829 GCA_004026965.1 Petromus typicus
GCAGGGCCAAAAGAGATATTTATTCCTAGTTTATTGAGAAATCTCTATTCTGATCTCAACAGTAGTTGCACCACTTTATACTCCTACTAGCACAACAGAAAGATTCCTTTCTCCACACAACCCTGTCAACATTTGTTATTAGATGATTTCTTCATTAAGAAGAAACCCTGTCTTCATTTGTTATTAGATGATTTCTGTCATTCTTTCTGGAGTGAGATGAAATCCCAGCATTGTTTTCATTTGCCTCTCAGAAGTGATCAGTGATGTTAAACACTTTTTCTTATGTATATATGCTGATTCTACTTCATCTGAAATATGTTCATTTCAGATATCTATTTTTGGATTGGATATTTACATTTAGAGTTTCTGATATTTTAAGTTCTTTGTGTATTTCAAATAGTAGGCTATTGTCTGAGGAACAGCTGGTGAAATTTTTTTCCCCACACTGTGGGCTGTCTTTTCACTCTGCTGGTGGTTTTTCTTGCTGTGCAGAAGGTTTTCAACAGAAGTAAATCCTAATTGTTTAGGGTCAGGGATTTATCTCAGTGGTTTTGACGCCTGCTTTGCAAGTGCAAGGGCCTGAGTTCCATCCTCAGTAACCACATACAGTGATGGGCATGGAGACTCACACCCAATAGCAATCAGAACCATATACAATAGTGCCGAGCATGGTGGCTCACACCTGTAATGCCAGCACTTGGGAGGCTGAGGCAGGAGGACTTGTGTGAGTTTGAGGCCAAGCTCAGATCAAGCCTGAAGTACAGAAGAGATTCTGCCAAAAAAAAAAAAAAATCTCAAATTACAGTATAAAATTATGAATTCAGCCTTTTGTCTAGACTACTCAAAAGCACGTGGTAGAAAGTTAATATCCTGAATAACAATGTTAGAAGGTGGGATCTGTGAACAGGTGACTAAAATAGGAAGGCAGAGGGTATGAATCATTGCCTTCATCACAACATCACAAGAATGAACACACTTAAGGGCTGGGGATTTAGTTCAGTGGTTCCAGCAACTGTCTTGCAAGCACAAGGACCCAGGTTCATTCCCTGGTTAACCACATACAATACTGCGTGTGGAGACTCATGCCCAGCAGCAATCAATACCACATACCACAGTGCTGGGCATGGTGGCTCATGCCTGTAATCTCAGCACTCAGGACGAAGAGGCGGGATGATTGCTGTGATGTGACTTTGAGGCTCAGCTCAGGGCCAGCCCAAACCACAAAGTGAGACCCTGTCTCAAAAAAAAAAAAAAAAGAAAAAAAGAATGAACACACTTAAAACCATGAGTTTGATCCCACTTTACGTTCCTTCTGTCATTCTTCCAATGGTTTATAGGTTTTTTGTTGTTGTTGTTGTTGTTATTCTTTAATTAATAATTATATTTTTGAGAATAAAATGGTAATTTGTTTTTCTTCTACATTTTTTCCGAATATTTTTCTACAAGAATTTTACTCTTTTGAAAGTTTTTTTTTTTTAGATTCATGTATCTTCTTATAGTGGAAATTATTTTGACAATAAAATTGTTCCAAATAGAATCATTAAGACTAATCTGCACAGAAAGTTCATAATTTAGGTACATAAATGAAATATAAATTCATTCTTGAAAAATGTAGCATAAAATTCAGCTCTACATGCATTACATATCTCGTATTACATTACCATACATCTCATAAAATATATTCAGGAAAACTTTTAGATTGCTACAAAATTTTAGTGGTAGATAATGATTTCCAGTGTCAGGTGCTCTTTGTTATGTTTTGCATATTAATGACTACCTAAATCCCCACCCACTTTTGTGAATTCCTCCAGTATTTCCATCTACCATGTGAAAAATATGAATTTTGGTAATTTTTCAGAATTATTCCCTTTCTAATAGAAAACTCATAGAATGGCTCTTGAAAGATTTATTTCTAAGCATCTGATCCAAAATGTAGGTCAGCTTGGAGTACTTTGTGCTTAAATATTAACATATACCAGTTCTGTGTAGCACTATTCAGTTTATAACAAATGCCTTAGTATACATTAAAAATAGTTACTACTTTTTATCAGTAGTTTTTATTTTAAAATATTTTATATGGAATATCCATTCAAACATGTTATATAAGCTCATGCATCTATATAACCTCTTCATGCTTTTTTCTATTTTAAGCTTTACATATTTTTTCCTGAAAAAGCTCAATAAATTAAAAAAAAAAGCCACCTAGTATATATATTGTGTGGTATAAAAATCCATCACATAAATCTAATGTACATACAAATACTTCTCCACACAGAAACAGTCAGCATTTACTTGGTTTACATAATAGGGACAAATGCCTGTGCAATCACACATAAGTAATTTGAGATTATGAGAGGGGTTATAAATCCAGTGTTTTCACACGCTCCACAGGCTTTGTTGTGAAGACCTTCACAGTGCATCATATGCAACACTGAATTACCCAAAGCTCATACTCCAGTGCATGAGCCCTAGGAAAGTTAGATCATACCCATGGTATCTTAAAATTGTTACATTCAAAGCACTCAGATGTATACTCTTTATCTGATTTCATATCGCATTCTATTATTGTTTTGAAAAAAAAAGAGCCCTAAACTCATTGTAAAATTACTAATTGCTTCTGAATAGAAATTTCTTCATAAACTTCACAAATGTAAACTGAAAATTCACATTTTCTGTGGTAGGTTCTGGTTGTGGGAAGGGGCAGCTTTAACATGGTAGAAAGAAGCCACCTTACAACTTTACTATTACTTTTTAAAAATTCAAATCTTTATTAGTACATGATATATACACATCATCTTTGTACTCAGCATTGAGATTTTGTACTAGTATATGACTTGATTTGATTCTCATTTTCCCCTTCCCCCAGCTACCCTGCCACCCTCACTCCCTAAACAAATAAGCTTTGTTTTCTTTTTTTTTATTACTGCCACATTTTCCCCTCGTTATTTACCCTTACACCCACCCTCTTTCTTTTTACATATTTTCTATTTCAGAATATCAATTATATACACTAGAACTCATTTCCATCTTCATTTTCTCATACCAGAGAAAAGATACGACATTTACACATCTGTGACATATTTATTTCACTTTTGAGGATATCCTGAAAGTACATTCATTTGAGAATGAATGACTCAATCTTATCATTTTTAATGACAGAGTAATACTTAATTCTATAAAAGAACCGCATTTTCTTTCTCCAGTTGATGGATGTTTGGGTTGTTTCCAAGATTTATCTACCACAAACTGTGCTTTTCTACCACAAACATGGGTGCACATATGTCATTCTGATGTGAATCTTATAATACTTTTGTGTATATACATAGCAGAGCAATGGTCAAATGGGACCTTTAAGCTTAGTTTTTTGAGGAATCTTCATACAAATGGGATCTCATTCTATTAAAAAGCTTCTGAACAGCAAAGGAAACCACCAACAGTGAAAAGGCAAACAACAGTATGAGAAAGAATCTTTACAAACTGTTTCTCAGACAAAGGGCTACTGTCTAGAATATATAAGGAGCGCAATAAGATATTGGCAAACAATACAGAGTATCATAAAAAATATCATATCCTCTGACCAAGTTAGACTCATCCCACGGATTAAAGGATGGTTCAACATACATAAATAAATAAATATAATAAGCTATATTAACAGATTCAAGGATAAAAACCATATGATCATTTTAGTTGAAGCAATAAAAGCTGTTACTGCTACTTTCACAAGGGACACTCTAAGGAGATGCAAGCACTCAGAATCTGCAAAAACAATGACTGCTGCTGCGAGATTAAGAAACCATGGCTTTTGTAATGCATGAACCCCATGGTAAGAACATATTTTATATTGTTTAAAAGTACATGTTTTTAAACACACTTGTACAAGTGAGTATGACATTACATGATCATTTATCACCCATCACAAGCACACTGTCTAACATACACGGATCATATGTAGCAGCAAGTGCTAACAAGGGCTGCTGACTGCCTGGAAACAGCCAGGGCTGAGATTAAACAGCAAGTTCTCCACTCAACATGAAGAGACTATCATATTTATTATTTTCAATAATGACTGATAGATTTCTAAGAAGAGTTTTGAAAAGTGACCCTATGTTACCAAACATGATCTATAAGAAAGAATTTCTATGTTCATTTCCATACATCGGTGTGACTTGAAAATCAATTATTTTTTTTTTACTGAAAGCATAAAACTTTCACTTTTAAAACTTTTAACTGACTGTTAAATATTTTGAAATAATTATAGGTCTGATGTAAGCTGCAAATAATGATTAAGAAATTTTAATTATATTTAAAGAAACAAGGAAGATGGAATAAATTCAAATTTTGAGAATATTATGCAGATATATCTTGGGAATAAAAATATAACTAGTTCAATGTTTGAGTCACTGTGCAGAAACACAACAATAATTTTGAAAAATATTCAGAATATTTAACTATTTTAATTCTAAAAGACATGAATAATTGCCAATTATTCAACATGGAGATGTCTAGTACAGATGATTTTTGATAACTCTTTAAAAAGATCCATCCTTAATAAACTATTTTAGGAAACTGATGACATAATAATTTATTCTAAGGCTGGCTTGTAAAATAAAACATAAAAATAGATTTTTTTACAAAATTTTTACATTCACTAAAATAAATTATTAATTTAAGATACATCATTATACCAATAAGTATTACCAATTTTTAATTTTTAAGGAGAAGACTCAAAAGTAATAAGTCAATACATTTTACAAACATTAAGTTTTAGAAAAGATCTAATGTCATATACATGACACTTTACATAGAACATCAGTATCTATACAATTTGCAACAGGGACAGATTACTAAGGAGCTATCAGCTATAAATGAGATCTTTAGAATATTTCACCTTTACTATGATACTTTTAAATGTGTTATGGGCTGAGGATTTAATTCAGTGGTTCTGGCACCTGTCTTGCTAGTGCAAAGGCTCAGGTTCGATCCCAGTAATCACATACCACAGTGCTGGGTGTGGAGATTCATGCCTATAATTCCAGCACTCGGGAAGCAAAGAGAGGAGGATTGCTGTGAGTTCAAAGCTGAGCACAGGGCAGGCCTGAACTACAAAAGTGAAATCTTGTCTCAGAAATATAAAATTATTGAGATTGTAACAAAAAAATAAGGAAACAAATTTTATGTATATGAGGGGTGGTGGGTGGGTAGGGCTATGGGAAAAAATGAGAATTAAGTTGTGTCTTATACTGGTACAAATCCCCATTATGGAGTGCAATCATGATGTGTATATTTAGTGTACCAATAAAGATAAAAAAATAAAAAAATAAAATTAATAAATAAATGAATAAAAATTAAAAACATGTGTTATATGTGAATGTATATGTATGTATATATACACACATATACATACATATTTATACATATATATTAAATTTATATTTTATATATAATTATATATATATATTCCAGATTTAATTTATATTTTTCCATGTACATGCTATTTTTAGATATAGGAAAGAAGAGTCTTTGAGTTGTTTGGTCACTGAGGTTTCTAAAGTGATAAAAGCCATTTATATTTATAAAAGCTATTTTAAATTAATTGATTTATTGGTATATTTTATATACCCATTATGATCATAAATGACATTAAAATTTCTACCAGTATACAAGATGACTTAATTTTCATTTTTCCCATTTCCCTTCTCATCCTACAGACCCCTACCCCATACATAAGCATGCTTTCCTTTTTTACATCACATTTTTCCCACATTATATACCACTTACCTCTTTACTCTTTGAATATTTTCATTTTTATAGTATCAGTTATACTCTTTAGAACTCACTTATGTCTTCAGTTTCTCATATCAGAGAAAAGATATAGCATTTACACATCAGTGAACTATTTATTTCACTTATGACTATGTCTTCAAGGTACATCCATTTAAAGAATAAAAGTGTCATGTATTCAGGAAGATACTTCAATAAATGTATAAGTACTAATGACTCACTGTAAAAATATGAATGTGGCAGTACAAAGAAAAAAGGAAACAAAGCTTATGTATATAGGGGGTGGGTTGCAGGGCGGGTGGAAAGGGGAAAAATGAGAATCAAGTCATGTCATATTCTGGTACAAACTCTCAAAGTTGAATGTGATGATAATGTGTATTCATACTATACCAATAAAGATTTAAATTAAAATAAATAAATAAAAATATGTCTTTGTTCATAATTTTCAGGCAATTTGGTAAATTTTCATAATGCAACCATGAAAAGAGATTGCTTTATTTTCTTAAAAGACTGAAAATAGTTTGTAGAGAGACAGTTGCAGTAAAGATCTTCTGTATCTGTGTGTTCCAAAAACATGGTACTTGGCTGGTGGATTATCTTTATTTTTAAACATTTAAGGATTTTTTTCTTAGAAGTACTAATAAAATGATATAAAACATTACTTTTACACTATAGTGTCTGATAACACTGAACTTCTACATATTCCTGAAAATTAAGATCTTCTGGAGATCTTTCCTCAATTTATTTAACTGATTCACTTGTTTTTTGCCCTGGAAGACAGTAATCACACTTAATGGGAAAAGCTCAAGGGAAGCCAAACATTTATGGATTTAGAGTTGGGAGAAGAATTCTATGTGACTGTATGCAACTATGCTAATCCAACTATGCTCTGGCTTCCATACTTCCTTAAGTTTCAAATATTCTTCTAAGCACAGTATTCTCTAGTATCTATATGTTTTTCAAAGCTATAAAAGTATCCTTCCATTAAATTCTCCCCATGGTTAGTTAGGAATATTAGGTAGACCTTTTTTATAAACTATATGGAAGAAATATTACCAAAATGAAAATCAGTGTCAAAAAAAACCTATTTGAAAACAAAGTTTTCAGAAACTAATTTAGTGTGCTTTTTTGTTTCTTTGTGGGCTTCTTTTTTTTTTTTTTTTCTTTGAGACAGGGTTTCGTTTTTTTCAGGCTGACCCTGAAGTCACTATGTAGTCCAGGCTAGCCTCAAGCTCTCAGCAATCCTCCTGCCTCTGCTTCTCAAGTATTGGGATTACAGGTGTGAGCCCACACACATAGCCTTGATGTACGTGGTACTGATGATCGAACTCGGGACTTTGTGCTTGCCAGGCAGACCCTGGAAACACTGAGGTAAATTCTCAGCCTATCTCGGAAATTAGTTTGAAACTACCATAAGCATTATAAGATTTATGAAAGATTAAAAAAACCGTTATTTAAAGTTTGCATTAAATTTTGAGAAGAATATAAGCAGTACCACAAACCTAAATGTATAAATTCTCCAGTTCCCCAGATTTCCTGTGAACATGTTAAATATTTTTTCCTTTCTTTTTTAAATTCAAATATTTATTAGTACATTATGAATACACATCATCATCGCATTCATCATTGAGAGCCTGTACCAGAATACGACACGACTTGATTCTCATTTTTCCCCCTTCCCCCGCCCATTCTGCACCCTCACCCCCTATATACATAAGCTTTGTTTCCTTTTTTTGTTACTATCACATTCTTTTCCCCTCATTTTTTACCCCTACACCCTCTTTCCTTTTAAATATTTTCTATTTCACAATATCAATTATATACAGTAGAACTAATTTACATCTTCCTTTGCTCATACCAGAGAAAAGATATGATACTTACAGACATTTAGTAATCAAAAACAAGTGTAAAGCTTGATTCCTGTGAATGCCAATTTTATCATCTCAGTAAAATCTAACTTTCACTGAGTAAAAGATAAAAAAAAATTAAGAAAATCCTAGACTAAAAATATGAAAAATTTGGGCCGGGGATTTAGCTCAGTGGTCCCGGCGCCTGTCTCGCAAGTGGAAAGACCCGGGTTCGATCCCCAGTAACCACATACAATACTGGGTGTGGAGACTCACCCCAGCAGCAACCAGTACCACATACCAATAGTGCCGGGCGTGGTGGCTCACACCTGTAATCCCAGCACTCAGGAGGCAGAGGCAGGAGAATTGCTGTGATGTGAGTTTGAGGCTGAGCTCAGGGCCAGCCTGAACTACAAAGCGAGACCCTGTCTCAAAAAAAACCTAAAAAAAACCCCAAAATTATATAAACATATTCTGACACCGGCTATCCCAAATTACAATCTCTTCTGATCCTCAAATTTCTGATAAAACTGACAGTCTCCTTCTAGACAATGCTTTTTTTTTTTAATATGAGAAAAATACTGTGCAAAATGAAAGCAGCAAATTATCCTAACTATCCTAATGGTACATACTTGCAATCCTTTGCTTTTCTACTTTTCCCCTAAGACATAATTAAATTCATGTTTTCACACTGTAAGTTTTTACTTACAAAGTCAGTGAAAATGTACCGCACACAATTAACTTTTTTTTTATTCATATCAGTCAACATTTGGACAATATAAGGTAGGAAGAAGTATTTACCAGGCCAAAAACTTAACATTTAAAATACTCTTTTAGATTCCGCTATATCAGTAAATAATTTGTTCATAGATAAATTTTAGTGAAATGGTGCTAACTCTTAAAGCTGACCACCGTTCTTAAAATATCCCCATTTGACATTTAAGTGATACAAATTAAATGTTCATGAATTATATAAGTTGCTGGAATGATGATTTGATAAAAGATGAAGTCTGATGTTAATAAGAAATGAGTTTGGGATGCAGGGTGGAATTATCCTGTAAGAAGCTATCATTTAATTCCTGAATTATATTGCCTCTTAATTAACATCAATGACATCTGTGTCATGCAAGCTTAAGAAAGTATGGATTTTGAACAAATCTGTATATTTGAAAAGTACTTAATGTACAGAATATGTAGGTAAGTAAGGCTGGAGGCTGATGAAGTAGCTGAAACAGTTTTGTCTGTGTTTCCATAGTGGTGGGGACTTTCACATCACAGGTCAAGTACTGGGATGAGAAATAAAAAAGGAGGATAAGAATGATTAGCACCATAGGAAGGTTCTCATAGTATTGGAACAATTCACCAACAAAACACTTTTTAGAATTCAAAACTGGACCAAAAGATATGTACAACTAAATAAACACAAAGGTCATAAAGGTTCATTTCAATTTCCCGAAGTGAAAATCTTCAGTTCTATTAAGTAATTATACACTTGCTTTAAAGAGTTCTGCTTCCAACGCAGTCATCAGCAATAATTTGGAAACAAAATGGAAATGCTGAGGATTGATCTTGAAATAACAACAAAATTACATTCTGTGGACATCGGCTCCCTGACATTGTCCAATGCACATTAACCAAGCTAATTGTGCTGGAAAATGAATTACCAAATATTCTGAGTTTCTAGACATGGAAAACTAAAAAGCAATTACTAACAAACCAGAGTGCAATTGTAGTCCATTATTCAGAATGCTAGTATTTAGCTAGGTCATTTATTTTAACCAATATATACCTTTCAACAAGTCTAATAGGATCTAGATTTGAGGCCATCCTCTGCAGGTTACTGAGACTGTGTTAAAACTCAAAAACTCAAAAAAGGATGAGGGTATATAGTTCATTAAATCTTTTACCTCACATTCATGAAGTCTTGAGTTCAGTCTACAGCACTGCCTGCACATACACATAAAAATTTAGATTATTATTTTACTCTATGATTTTCAAGATTGGACATTTAATTTATATTGTTAAATTTGTATGTGAGCTTATTCATACTATGCTCTTAACATTTTTGGATAATCTATTCAATCAGTTCCATCTATTTTGTCTTTGATATTGTTGTGATTTTTGTTCTTTAATTTCCTTCTATTCATAGAAGTGAATACTTTTTGTTGATATTTTAAATAACCAAAATTTTGGTTCATATATTTTGTATTGATTTTATGTTTTGTACTTCAGTGATATCTGGTTTTATGTTTATTACTTCCTCTCTTCTATTTGTTTGGTGTTATTTCTTTTCTAGAGTTCTGCATTGAAATTTCAAATTATTAATTTGATTCTTAACTATTTCCATTGTGTGCATACTGAGCTAAAAATATTCCCCTCAGCACTTCATTTATTGGCTAAATTTTGATAGGTAGTACTTTCACTTTATTTGCTTCAATTAATTAGTCTTTTCCTGAGATAAAATTCTCTAATTTTCTTTTAACACTAATGATGGCTTGATAGAATAAGTAAGTGTGGTGTAGTACACCATCTTTTAAAATATATCTATACTACTGTTAGCTCTGTAAAAAATAAAAGTGCACATATTTCATGATGTGTAGTTAATTTCTTCTATTCCCCTATATTTTATTTGTCTTTCTAATTTTCACAGTTTACTGAAAGACAATGAAATGGAAAGATGAATACATGTTCATGGGGATTACATCCTTCTACAGCTTCTTCTGGGCACTGTTTTTCTGTTCTGCTGTCCCATAGGACTGGAATCCAAGTGATGTATTCCCAGAGCTAGCCAGATTTTTTAAATTGAATTTATTGGTACACTTTAGGTGTGCCTTATGACTGCAAATCTCTTTGAGACTTTGTACCTGTAAATAATACATCTTGATTCCTATTTTTTTTCATTCCTCAGCCCTCCCTTCGAACCCTTCATTGCACTATATAAATACAATTTATTTCCATTTTTTCTTTCTTACTTTCAATTATTTTGTTTTCCTTCTTTCCCGCCCCTTGCCCCCTTCCTTAGTTTCCATTCCCCTTTGAATCTTCCTATTTCATAAAATCTATTTATTTTAGATTATAATCCTCATAATCACCTTCTCACACCAGAGAAATAATTCAATATTTACACATATGTGTTCTATTTATTTCACTAATGAGCATGGCCTCACTATGCACCCATTTAGTTATATACTTTTCTTTTTT